>PVLA01004525.1:0-173524 GCA_004027455.1 Hydrochoerus hydrochaeris | reverse complement strand
CCCCCCCCCCCCCCGCCTCAGTCTGCTGCGTATCTGCGAGTTGCAGGCTGAGAGCGGGCTCCTCCCCCTATGCCAGTCAACCAGTTTATGCTTCAACAAGTTTGTGTGTTCCCTGGGGATGCCACTGGTCCAGAAAAGCCTTGTCCCTGGCTATTGGGTTTCAACCAGGGGCGTGGCCCTGCCCAAGCAGATCCCACCAATCTGCTTTGGACTAGGAGTCATCAGCAGATGCTACCTCAGGTTTTGATTCAAGCCGGCCCTGCCCAACTCCAAAATGTCACCCAGCCAGTCCTCCCAGTTTGGGGAATCCAGTTCCCATCACTCACCAAAGTTCATGCAGCTCCACTGGCTGTTTCCACTCCCCGTCTCAGGGCCTCCTCCAGCAGAGGGTCTGGAGCTCACCAGCCCCCGCTCTCGGCAGGGCAGCGATCTCAGCTCGATCGTGAGTCACCTGACTTTAAGACAGGCTGGTACAGCGGTCAGGGCTTGCCCAGCTCCAGCCCTCTGTCCATGCTTCTTCTTCTTCTTTATTTTTTCTTTTTCCTCAGTTTCTTCCTGGGTCGTGAGAATTCCTCTCCTTTTGTCTGGCTTTCTCCATGTTGCCAGACTCCAGAGTCTGAGTTGTTTTTATTTTTTTTTTCCTTAGAGAGGCTCTTATCCTGCCGCCACTGTTGGCCATCTTCACGCCTCTCCTTTCAAATGTTCAACCCAGTGAACAGAGCCAGGCCTCTGCCTGTGAGAACCCTGGGCACTGCAGAGGTCGCAGACTGGCAAAAACCCACAGTGCAGACCTCTTCACAGTTTTCAGGAATTTTTTTTAAAGTACTAGCATTCACTTGATCTTCCCAACTCACTGCACTGCAGCCATGAGGAAGTGCTGTATAAAGAAACGCCCAGCTCAGGGACTGGGGATTTAGCTCCGTGGCAAAGTGCCTGCCTGGCAAGCTTGAGGTCATGAGTTCGATCCCTGGTACCCATAAAAAAAGAAACGCTTAGCTCAAGGCCTTATCTCTCCACCTCCGGGCGAGGCCAGGTTCATAGTGCAGTGATTCCCCTCCATGGGCCGAATAGCAGCCTGCCAGAGTCACCCACCCCTGATCTCAGGACCTGGCCATGTGAAGAAGAAAATACAGAGTTAACTTTTTAGAATTGAATTCCCTGCAACAGCTACTCCCCAAGCAGATTTGTCTTCCTGCCTTCCACCAATGCCAGATGCACATCTTCCTTGTCTAACCAACCATCCCTGAATTCCTATGTTATCTCAAGCACTTGCTTCCTATAACTCCAACTTGCCCCCAGTTTGAACTTACATACAACACATATGATGTAGTTTTCATTCAGGCCAATCAGTAATAACAACATAAGATGTAACCAATCAGTAACCACCAAATACTCTGCTTCTGTACTGCCTGCTTGCTTATCCCATATCAGCCTCAAACTGCCAAGGATCAGGGCCTGACAGTTTGGTGACTGATGGGCCTATTAGGCCCACTGAGGAAAATAAATCTGCCTCCAAAGCCTGAGTGTTGCTTCTGTGTTTCTGTTTGCCACAGCAAATAGATTGCCTTGCGCCAAATGCTAGCCAGCTTTCTGTCAAGACAGCAAATTATCTGAGGTCAATTTACTATAGAAAGATTCATTTTGTGCTCACGGTGTTGGATGGAAGTTTTGCCCTGCTGCCTTTGGCCCATAGCGAGGCAGCACCTCTTGGCAGGGATGTGTGACAAAGCAAAACGCTCGCCTCAGGGCTGAGGCAGAAAAGAGAAGGAAGGAAGAGGCAGCGCCTTCCAGAGAGAAGACCACCCCGGCCACCCCTCTTAAAGTTTCAGCCCTGAGCTTAGGCTCTTCACACAGTAACATAATCATTAATGACCAGCAATACAGGAAAGGTGAGCACAGATACGCAGATAGAAAAGATATGCAAATTGGCAAAGAAAGATATGCAAATTAAAAGTGTGTCTTAGCTCAGGTTGTCCTAACAAAGCAGCACCCACGGGGAGGCTGAAGCAGGAGACCCAGATGCCAGCATGTTGGGCTCTGGTGAGGGCCGCCTCTGAGCTTGCCGACCGCCACTCTGTCACTGTGTTCACCCGCAGCTTCCCTCCCTGACGTGTGGGGGCAGAGACAGCATCACAGAGTCCTGTGAGCCCATGAGAAGGGGCTCTGATGGTCACCTCCCCTGTGAGGTGTCACCTCTGTGAGGGCTGGCCCTCAACATACCCATTTTAGGGAAACTCGGTTCCAAGCATTGCACATCTGTACCATTTTCCCTGCAAAATCAGAAAGACTTTCAGCAGAATGAATGAGTGGTGTGGGAGTACTTGAGAAGCCGACATCTCATCTCCCGATGAAGGGCATGCAAAGCAGCCCACCCAGGCCCCAGGAGCTTCATGGCCATTCTAAGGCTGTGCTCTGGTTCCAAGGAAGCATGCACAGATGTGCTCAGAGATCCAGGCAGGCATATTCAGAGAGACATATATCATCCTAATAAAAACTTAATAAATCTCAAAATGAAGAGTCGGAGTAGGGCACAGTGGCATACACCTATATATACCCATAATCCTAGCACTGTGGGAAGCTGAGGCAGGAGAATTTCAAGTTCAAGTTCAGGATGAGTAACTTAGCAAGACTGTCTCCAAATGAAAAAAAAAAGGATCAATCATGTAGCTCAGTGAGAAGGGCCTGGTTTCAATCCCTGTTACCAAATACAAAAAAAATTGGCTAAATAAATTATAGTACATTTGTGTGTGTGGCTACAGAAGAATATTAACACCCTGCTAAAAGCAAATATAGTAAGCTTGGAACAATTTCATGACTTCATTTTGGTTTAAAATCTGTATGTGTGTTATGATGCATGTGGGAATGTATAAGGGGTGTGTGTGTGGTGTGTGATGCATGTCTCGTCTGTGTAGAGGCTCAGGTATTTGGCACATGGTGTGTGTGTGTGTGTGCTGTGATTGTGTGTGTGTGCAGTGTGTGCAAATGGAAGGATGGCAAACTGTGAAACATTTCAATGCAGGTAATATCTACTTCCTGCTTTGGTTTGCGGCCATTTCCTGTGTCTTGTAATGAGATGTGCTAAACGTATTTGTAACTGATTTTTAACTGAGGGTGTACCTTGCCTTAAGAACTAGCCCTATGTCTTCATTTCTTGAATTTACAAATATCTCCTCCCCTGACCCTTTTGCCCCTGACCCTTTGCCAAAGTCGCCAGGCTGGAGGACTGAGAACTTGCCACACACTCTGCCGCTCTCATGATCTACACTAACAAATGTGATGTACCAGGAAGAAAAGCCCTGCACGGCTCATCCGGGGGAGCAACACAGACCATGATAAGTCCTGCTCCTCCAGGACCCTGGTGATGCTAGAAGCAGCAGCCAGTGTCAGCCACTGCCCAGCTCTGCCCATGTGCTCCGGTGCAGGAGCCAAGCTGACCCTGCAGGACCACTGCCTCGTTCCCTCTAGCTCTTCAGCTTCTACCTTGGCTGAAGTCCTAAATGACCATCACAACTGAAACCAAACCTGTCTGCTAGGTTCCTGCATCCCTGGGCTAAGTCCTGACCCAGCCTTCCTGCCTCCACCAGCTTCATCGTGACCAGAACCCAGGGTCTTGATGCTGGCAGCACTCAAAGGTTCACCCTGCAGGCATGGCTGGCTCTTCCAGGTGCCAGGGGGTGGTGGGGGCAAAGGAGAGAACCGACACCCACTATCTCATACAATGCCCACAGCATGAAGGACCTCCTGGAGTCATCACAATAGCAGATCATAAACGGTTTTACTACCACTTTACCCTGAATATAAGACTTAGCTGGAAAATAATCAGCCTTGAAAACTAGAGATCAAAAATGCCAGCCCCAATCAGCCAACCCTGGCCTTACAAAGTAGCCACCAAGCAAGATATCTCAATACATGTGTACAATGTGTAAAGCATAATGACCAGATCAAGGTATTAGGCATATCCCTCAAAACACTCATTGTTTCTTTGGAAACATTAAAAATCTTTTCTACTATTTCAAAAAAATACAACTAATCATTGTGAGCCATATTTATCCTGCTGTGTTGTCCAACATTTCAAGTCATTCCTCTTATCCAAATGCACTGCTGTACAAACTTTAAAATGAAGAAACTGGAGTCCAACATACTGCTGAGCAAATCACAGAAGCAGGACTCCAAACCCTTGCTCCTTCTGTGTCTGTTACCTGCCGTTCCCTGCTCTTTTGTCCTGTTATTTACAAGCTGTTGCATTGTAGCATCAGATAAGTGATACAAGGTTGAGAAAAAGATACAGCAAAGACAGCCCAGATGGGTGGAAAAGCTCCCTGAACCAAAGCAGAGAGTCAGCAAGGTCAGTTCTCCAGGCTCTCCAGGGACGAGGCCCAGCCCGTGAAAGCTGTTTTCCCACTGGCGACAAACCAAAGACAAATGCTAGAAATTGGAACTTGGAATCAAGACTTGGAATCAAGAACGATGTCCACCAGAGCAGACAGCTGAGAAGAGGATGATGCCAGGTTAGACATCAGAAGACAGAAGAAAATGTTCATAAAAGCCAGGACCCAAAACTCAGACCATTGTATTCGTTATGTGTTTAGAAATGGGGGAGTAGAAAAGAGCTAGAGAAAGATAATTTGTAATGAAGAGAAAGGAGAGAAAGAGAGACAGAAAGACAGACAGAGGAAGAGACACTGAGAGAGATAGAGACAGACAGACAAAAGGAGATACAGGGGGAGAGACAGAGAGATAGACAGAGACAGAGACATCTCCTTGCTGAAACACTTGCTCTTAGAGCCCATGATGTAAGGAAGCCCAAGGATTACCGTGGAGGCCCCACAGAGAAGAATCAAAGCCCCACACTAGAGAAGCCCCAGGTGAATTACCAGCCCAAAACCAGCACCAAGTGCCACCCAGTTTTGTGCCTCAGTTGACACTGCAGGAAACAGCAGTGACCAACCTCTGTCCAATTCTATATTTTCCAGCAAAATAAATGTAAGCATTTTTAAAGAAAAAAGAAACAACCCACTAAAACTTTAAGAGACTGACTCCAATCTTGACCTCACCCATAAGGAAACAAAGATGGAAAAAATACTTCTCCATATATAGTAGTGGAATCATGATTAGAGCCACTGTATGATATACCAAGTCCACCCAGGAGTGCCAAGAACAAGAACTCGAAGGGATATTGGTACAGCCGTGGTCATAGCAATATTATTCACAATGCCAAAAGGTGGAAGTAGCCCAAATATCCATTAGTATAAGAATGGATAAACAAAAAGTGGCTCCTCTACTCCACTCAGCCTGAAAACTGAGGGAAATCCTGACATTTGCTATAGCATGCGTGAGCCCTGAAGACATCATGCCAAGTAAAATAAGCCACTCCCAGAAGGAGAGACATTGTATGATCCCATTGATAGGAGGTACCGGGAATAATCAAGTTCGGAGACTTACAGGAAAATGTTAGCTGTCAGTAGTCGAGTAAAGGAAGCATGGGGAGTTATTGCTTACAGGGTAAAGAATTTCCATCTGGGAAGATAGTAGGGTTCAGCAGATAGATGGTGATCCAGGTTATGGAATGAGGTAAATGTACTTAATACCATGGAACCGTGCACTAAAAATAGTGAAATCAGTCAATTTTAAGCTATATAAATTTTACCATATTTTTAAAAAAAGAATAACAAGATACAATAAAGACAAAACAAATTTCTGAAGCATTTAAATGTTTGGTTCCAGCTCCATCCCTGCCCCAGATTCTATCACACACACACACATTTCCCTAGTGGATTTCTATTACTTGCAAGCCAGGTAATTCTAAAGTCCCCATGGAGGTCATAAAGCTTTGGAGAATGTGATTCTGTGTCACCCTTGAGATGAAGTGGTTACTGATGAGAAATAGACATGCAGGCAGAACAAAGGCCTGCTGACGTGAGTACCGTAAGGACTCTGCATGGTCATCTTGGTCTGTTTTCACTGCACATCTAACTAGGCTTTTGGGCATAGTGAGTTGGTTGAAGGCTAAAGAATAAGAGATGATAAGCTTCCCCAAATTAACCTAGGATATAAAAACTGCTTCCCCTGGAAATTAGCTACTGCACTGCTGTAGTAACGGACAGTCTGAGCCAGGGAAAACATTTTAGCACATCTGCAGGTTGGCACCACCTGAACCCTTCCTGGTAACCATGGTAACTACTGATATGCAGGTAAAAATGAAACAAAGGCATTAAGTTTTAATGCCTGTATAGCTAGTTTAATCAGTCTTTGCAGGAGCACCAGGAAATTTTGCAAAAAAGTAAAAAAGGGAAGATCGGAATCACAGAATTTTAACGAGGTTGCTATGAATTACAACAAAAGTCAGAGGCTGTGGATAATTAAAACTAATGTTGCAACCTTGAACCAACCAACCATGTGGTCTGAAGTTTCCAAAAACAATTTTTATGGAAAGCATATTAATGAGGATGAAAAGACCATAGATGAAAATACGATTTGGAATTACGCATTGGATTAGATCTGTTTCAATCTTAAAATGGTTTAAATGTAATACTGTGGGCTCTGAAGAGAAAAAGGCAGAGAAAGACAGAGAAGGAGAGAGAGAGGAAGGAAGAGAGGAGGAAGGGAAGGAGGAAGGGGGAGGGAGGGATTTAGTTCAGATCCTAATCCCAGCCCTCAAGAGGCCGAAGCAGGATAGTTGAGAGCTTGAGGTTACCTGGCCAACCTGGCGAGAACTTGTACCCAGTTTGTAAAAAGACAAGGAAGGAAGGTCACAGAAATAATATTCCAATGCTCTCTACCCAGAAAAGCAACTGCTTTAAAACATAATAGATGCTCTAGTTCCTAAACTGAGTGTTGGGAGCAGAAGGATAGGCTTCTCTCAATCTTACGTCCACATTAAATATAATCTAAGATTTATTCCAAAATGCAATATTTTTTAAAAAGAAGAATAAGTAGAAGAATCAGCTCCCTTTCCAAACTTAAGGCCTTGACTCTGACCCCCTGGAGAATAAGAGGGAAATGTAAATTGCAACCCATAGGAAAGTATTATGGCTTAGATATAATATGTCCCCGAAGTCTCACCCATCCGGAAGGTGAGGGGTCTTTAGGGCGCTGTCCTGACCAGTGGACTATGCGCTGATGGGCTCAGCAGTTCCCGTGCACTGAGGGGGTCACGCCTGATGGGAAGAGGCAGGTCACTGAGCAGCGTGGCCGGAAGAGCACCCTTTTGTCCCCAGCTCCTCCCTTCTCTCTCTGCCTCCTGGCTGCATGGGGCGGGCAGCTTCCTTCTGCCAGGTCCTTCTGTCTTGTCATTTCTGCCTCGAAGCCATGGACTGAATCCTCTGAAGGCTGAGCCGAAATAAACCTCTCCCCCTTTAGGTTGTGGGTGTGGGGACCATGTCACCCTAATGAAAGTGACACAAATGAACGAGTCCACGAGCCCCGGGGCTTCTCCTCTCAGGAGCTGGGCCCTCCCGCTCGGTTCCCGGTCCAGCAGCCTCTGGGGCGCCCTGAGAACCCTCATCACTTCCTGGGTGCAAAACCCGGGAACCTGAGCTCTCAGAGACCCATCCGACTGCTCGCCGGCTTCCTTCTCTCCTGCTCACACACCCTCCACTGTACTACCAGCTGCCTTTCACTGCCAAAGGCAGAGTTTCCCCAGATTTATGGAGGTTAAAATTGACAAAAATTGTATGTGCTTGGGTATACAATGTCATGTTTTGTTACACTTATATGGCGTTCTAAAGAATTACCGTAATAAACCTAATTGATATGTCCATCACCACTCCTAATTACCATTTTGTGCATGATGAGAATCCTTAAGATCAATCTGGGGCCAGGGATAGCTCAGTGGCACAGTGCCTGCCTGGCAAGTGCGAGGTCTGAGTTCGATTCCTGGTCCCAGGAAAATAAACAGGAGAGAGATCTATGTGCAGAGCACATTTCAATTTACATAATACAATGTCGTGAGCCCCAGACTATCCCCGGGCTGTACACCAGGCCCCGGGACTCCGTCACCCAGAGTCACCCCGACTTCCTTCCCTCCAGTTGGTACCTCACCTCTCACCTCTGACCTCTGACCTCTGGAGACTCCTATCCTGTGCTTTGCTTCCACGACTTCAACGTGTTTTATCCTGGGGCTCGGGATTTAGCTGAGCAGCATAAGTGCCTGCCTGGTAAGCACCAGGTCATGAGTTTGATCCCAAGCACCAAAACATTTTCCTTAAAAATGTTTTATTCCACATGTAGCTGAAGACACACACCATTTGTCTGTCTTTCTGTGTCTGGTTTATTTCACTCAGCATAACACCCTCCAGACTCATTTCTCATTTGTGTTATCACAAGTGGCAAATTCAGCCTCTCTCTCTCTCTCTCTCTCTCTCTCTCTCTCTCTCTCTCTCTCTTTCTTTCTCTCTCTGTCCATTACTGAGGATTGAAACTAGAGGATACAAGCTACATCTCCAGTCCTTTTCATTTGGAAGCATGGTCTCACTAAGTTGCCTAGGCTGGCCTCCAACTTGTAATTTTCCTGCCTCAGCCTCCAGGGTAGCTCTTTCTATCTCTTTGAGGAATCTTTGCACCGTTCTTTATCCTGCCAGCTGTCAGCACATCTTCATTCATAGTTGACATCTGCTTTTATTTATCATCCCTTTCAAAAGCTTTAACTCATTGAGATGGTGAAAACCATAAGAGACTGGACCTAGTGAAAAGCAAGTAGGTCATGGGCCTACACCCTGTGGATGGTTTCCTGTTGTCCTTTCAGAGTGACCTGGTGCTCCCAAGACTGGATCAGTTCCAAGAGAATGAGTTACTGTAAAAAGGGGAAGCCTCAGGGTGCTGGGAAACCAAGCAGCCAGCTTGCCACCCTGGCAAGTGGCTGTGGCCTGGCAAGCCACGGCCACCCCCAGGGCGAGAACTATCAGCGTCTCCTGAGATCCACACCATGTTGGAACTTAGGGCACTGGGAAACTAAGCAGCCAACTCACCTCCCTGGTAAGCAGCTGTGAGCCTAACGGTGCATGGGCTGAGAACCAAACATCCATCCCCTGTTAGCAAGTGCAAGCCAGAGATCTGAGCATCTCTTGGGAGGTTCACCATATGCAATATAGCAAATAAGGGGGATTTCCTTCCATCATCTCTTTGAAGGCAAATATTTTTATCACTGTTTTGCTTTGCTCTGATTAATGGTATTGCTCTATTCAATATTCTGTTTTGATAAGTTCTATAATGTTCTGTATTTCCTTTGATTTTGCTATACCTGATTGAAAGAACAACTACTGTGAAGAAAATGAGATATACTGTGGTACCTATTACTGTTACCCCAGTAACCTGCTGTGAAGTTCTGTACCAATTTCACTGCACTGTCTCAATTGGCTTTGTTCTGTCTTGTTCTGTTGTATTTTACTACCTTCAAAATAATAAAAAATTAAGAAAAGAAGAAGAAGCCCAGCCCGTCCTGGTCTCTCACGATGCCATCTGCTCTGAAGGTCTCACTAGCACTAAGTAGACATCAGTGCCCTGCTCTTGAGCCAGTGGAACTGTGAGCTGCAGGAGCTTCTTTTCCTTACAAAGTATGCAGCCTCTGGTGTTTTCCTATAGAAACGCAGCATGGACTAAGACAGTACCTTCGTTTTCTTTGGCTGATGGTTGTGATTTGCATTTCTCTGATGACTGGTGTTGAGTACCTTTTCATACACCTGTTGCCTTTTGTAGGTCTTCTCTGGAAAAAATATCCATTTGTGTACTTTGCTGTTTTTTTAATCAGTATTTTTTGTTTCGACTTGGTTTGATTTTTTTGCTGTGAAACTATCTGTGTTCTGGACATATTTGGACATTATGCCCCTTTGTTTTAAAAGAAGACAAAACCCAACAAAACAAAACAGAATAAAACCAGCCAAAACAAAATAGTAAAAGTGGTACAAACCTCCAAAACAGGACAGTAGGAAATCAACAATGGCCACTGTAATATCTTGTTATCTTCAAAATAGCTGTCCATACCATCAGACATAGTAAAATCAGTCAAAACAGAACAGAATCAAACCAACCAAAACAGAACATTGAATAAAACAAAACAATAAATCAGAGCGAAACAAAACAGAACAATATTGTATTTCAAAGACAAGACAGAAGGAAAGCCCCCATATTTGCTACTACACTGCATCTTACCATCCTCCTAGTAAGTGCTCAGACTGCCAGCCCTAGACCTGAAAAGTCAATCAAACAACACAAGCATTTACTTGTTTTTGTACCTCAGTTGCTATCAACTCAGCCTGTCCTCCAAATCAGCTGGTTGCTTATGGAAAGGGGGATGGAGATGTGTAGTATTCTTGACTCTCAGCCTGCACTCTGCTCAGCTCACGGGAAGGGCAAACTGGCTGGGAGGAGTACAGCAGGAGGCCAGCTTGTCCTTCCCGTGAGCTGTGCAAACCATGGAAGGGAAAACTGGCTTCTTGCTGTGCTCCTCCCAGACCGAGCACAGCTTCTGCTGACTCACGCCAAGGGCAAACCAGTACATTCCCCTTTAACAGACACTGGACTCGCAGCTTTTCCTCCCCCTCCACAAGCCACATTCTCACTCTGTTGATGGTTTTCCTTTGCTGTGCAGAACTATTTTAGTTTAATGCAGCCCCATTAGTCTATCTTTGCTTTTGTGGCCTGTACTTTTGGGGATTATGTTCAAAACAGTTATTGTCCAGCCTAATGTCATGAAACATGTTTTTCTGTTTTCTTCTAATAATTTCCAGTGCTAGGTCTTACATTTTAAAATTTAATCTGTTGTCAGTTAATATTTGAGTATGATAGGCCTGAGGGTAAAATTTCCCTTTTCTGCCTGTGGACCTCCACTCATCCCAGCGTCATGGCGTGAGGGGGACACCCCTCCCCATTCACATGCCTGCACATCCCTGCCAAGGGTCAGTCGGCTGGGAACACGTGGGCTCAGAGTTGGGTTTCCACTGTGTCCCATTGGTCTGCGTGTCTGTATCCTAGTACCATACTGTTCCTGTCACTGGGGTTTTGTCCTTTCTGCTTAGGTTGCTATGACTAGTTAGGGTCATTTATGATACTGCATGAATTTTAGGATTTTTTTTCTATTTCTGTGGAAAATGCCACTGGAGTGTTGGTAGTAATTGCATTTAATCTGTCATCCCTTTAAGGACTATGGACATTTTAACAATATTAGTTCTTCCATTCCATAAATTCAAGATACATTCCCACTTATTTACCTTCTTCTAATACTTTTATCAGTGGTTTAAAAATTTCCATATGTATCTTTCTTGTCCTTGGCTAAATTTATTCTTAAGCATTTTATTCTTTTTGTTATTATCATAAATGGCATTATTTTCTTAATTTCTTCTTTTTCACTTGCTTTTTTTTAAACTGGGATGCACCCAGGCTTTCACACTGAGCTACACTCCCCACCCTGCCCCTGCTTTTCTTACTTTTTGAGACAGCTGCCCACTAAGTCTCTAACTGGTGAAGGAGGCGCGCCTGCCTCAGCCTTTCAACAGGGCTGAGGTTCCAGGTGTACCCCAGCATGCCCAGCCTCTTAACACAACTGATTTTGTATTTTTATTTTATACCCTGCAGCCTCACTGTAGTCATTTCTTTGCTCTGACAGTTCGGGGTAGAGGTTTTAGAGCTATGAATCACATCACTTGCAAATAGGGAACATTCTGCTGCCTCCTGGCTGGGTCGTCTTTTATTTCTTCCCATTGCCTGGAGGCTTGGCCAGGACTTCTTACCCTGGATGTGTTGAATGAAAGCAGTGAGGGAGAATTCCTGTGTCTGACCATGGAGAACATGGCTTCATCTCTTCACCACTGAATATAACACTCACTATGGGCTTGACATGCAAGGCTCACTTTCTATGAAGGGATGTCCAATTGTTTGGCTTTTATCATAAAATATATTAAATTCTGTCAAGGGCCCTTTTGCATCTGTTGAGATGACCATATATTTTTGGTGTTGTGTTTTCCTTTGTTTTGTGATACTGGGGACTGAACCCAGGGCCTTCACACTGAACCACTTTCACAGCCTTCTTAAATTTTTTATTTTGGGAGAGGGTCTCACTAAATTGCTGAATTGCCCATGCTGGGCTAAAAGGTGCAATCTTCCTGCCTGAGCCTCCCAGAGTGCTGGGGTTATAGACATGTTCCACCACACCCAATTTACTAGTAGTAGCTTGTACAAGCACCACACACTAACTGATTGCACCACTAAGGCTCCACTAGCAGCATCTCATTACAGGTGTTTGCCTCTATATTCATTGAAGATCCTGCCGTTTATTTTTCCATACTGTCCTTGTCTGGTTTTGGAACTGAGGTCATGCTGAGGTCATAAAGTAAGTTTGGAAATCTTCTCTCCTATTCAATTTTTTTGGAAGCGTTTAAGAAAAATTGGAAGTAATTATTTTTAAGTGTTTTGTAGCATTCACCACTAAAACCATCTAGTCCAGAGATTTTCTTTGTCAGGAAATTTCTGATTAGTGATTCACTGTCTTTACTCACTATCAGTCTAACTCACATTTCCTACTAGTAACGCAGGCTCAGTAGACAGTTTCCAGGAATTTCTCCATGGCTAGGTTTTCCTTGTTGGTATATAGTGTTTAGTGGTGGTCTCTAACCATCATTTTTATTTCTGTGGCATTGGTTGCAATGTCTCCCTCTTCATTTATCATCTTGTTTATCTGAGTTCTCTCTCCCTCTCTTTTTCTTTGTCTAGTTAAACATTTTTCCAAAAGCCAGTTCAATTTTGTCAATCTTTCCTACAGTCTCTGTGGCCTGTAATTCATTTACCTTGGTTCTAGTATTTCTTTCCTTGTGCTCATTTAGGGCTTATTGTGTTCTTGTATTTCTAGTTACTTGATGTGTAAAGTTGTTTATTTGGGATATCTTCTTTCTACCAACATAGGCAGTTATTGTTAATGATTTCCTCTCAGAATGCTTCCATTTTAGTATATTATAGGTCCACTTTCGTTTGTCTCCTGATACTTTTGATTTCCCTTTTGGTTTCTTATGTAACTCATAGGTTTTTCAGGAGTACATTAATTTCCTTATAGACATAACTTTTCCTCTTTTGATTTTTAGTTTCATACCTTTGTGATCAGGAAAAAAAAACTTGTATGATTTCAATCTTAAATGTGTTAACAAACAACAATTTGTTCATTTATGGCCCAAATTAGGATCTATTCTAGAGAATATTTTGCGTGTGCTTAAGAAGAATTTGCATTGTTACTGCTGGATGGAATGTTCTGCATATGTCTGCTAGGCTGCCTTGGTCCACAGCATTACTTAAGCCCAGTTTCCTTATTCATGTTATGTTTTGATGGTCTCTCCATTGTTAAGTGTTAAGTGAGGGATTAAGGTCCCCGACTAGTGCCAGATTGCTGTTTATTCCTTTGCTAATAATTGCTTTATATATTTAGGTACTCTGATGTTGGGTACATATATACTTATAATTAATTATCCTCTTGATAAAGCTGTCCCTTTGTCATTAGATAAGACATTCTTGTGTCTTGGCAGTTTGGGACTTGAAGTCTCTATCTGATGTAAGCATGCCCTTCCCACACTCTTTTGGTTACCACTGGCACAGAGTATCATTCTCATCTCTTTACTTTCAGTCTGTGTGTGTCCTTAAAACTACAATGAGTCTTCCAGAGGCAGCATGTGAATGGTTTTTTGTTTGTTTTTTCTTCTCCATTCACAGTACCTCTGTGTCCTTGGTTTGAAGAATTTAATCTATTGACATTTGAAGTAGTTATCGATAAGCAAGGAATTTCTACTGCCATTTGTTAACTATTTTTTAATGTTTTGTTTCTTCATCTCTTCCTCTCCCCTTTCTCTCCTCTCTCTCCCTCTCTCTCTCTCTCTCCCTCTCTCTCTCCTTCTCTCTGCTGGAGGTTAACCTAGGGCCTGCTGCATGGCAATCACAAACTCTACCATGTCTCCAGGCCTCAGTCTTCCTTCTTCTTTCTTGATGTCTTCATTTGTGATTTCATGCTTTTATTTTTTGGTAATGGTAAGTTTTGATTCCTTTCCTTTCTATGGTGCATATCCATGAAAAGATTACCACAAGGTTTATACAAGATATTTTATAACAATATATTTAAGTGGATAACAACTTGATTCATTTGCATATAAAATAATCTATATTTCACTTTTCCTCATACTTACAATTTATCTCATGATGTCACAATTTACTTTTTTTCACACTGTGTATCACTTAATACATTATTGTTGGTATAGTTATCTTTAAATACTTTCATCTTTTAACTTTTATGGTCGAATTGAAGAGCAACTTATACAATATCAAAGTCTTCTGAATGTGGCTGTATACTTGCCTTTACCAGTCAGTTTTGTACTTTTGTATTTTATATTACTAATTAGCATGCTTTTGTTTTAATTTGAAGAACTCACCAGCATTCTTCAGGCAAATCTGATAAAGAGGAACTCCTGGCTGTTTTACAAACTGTTATCTGTACTTAATTTCTGAAAACAACTCTCCCAGGTATAGTATTCTTGGTTAGCAGCAGACTGGATATATCATCTCACCCTCTCCTGGTCTACAAGGTTTCTGCTGAGAAATCTGCTGATAGCCTTATAGAATTTCCTTATATAGAAAAGGCTGATTTTCTCTTGGTGTTTTCAAAATTTTCTCTGACTTTGACTTTTGATGATTGGATGTAATGCATATTGGTGTGATTTGATTTGATTTGACTTCACTTGAAGATCTTTGAGTCTTATAAACCTAATATTCATATCCTTCTCAAGATTTGGGAAGTTTTCAGCTATGCTGTTGTGTTTTTTTTTGTTGTTGTTGTTTTTTTTTTGAGACGGTTTCACTATTTAGGCCATATGGGCCTCAAATTTGTGATCTTCCTTTAGAAAAGTTTTCTTCCCCTTCCCTTTCCCTTTTTCTTGTGAAACTCCCATAATGCACCTATCAGTTTCCGTGTTGATATTTCATGAATCCTATAGACTTTCCTTACTCCTGTTCATTCCGCTCTCTTTCCCACACTGACTAGACCCTTTGAGAAGTTTTTCCTTCAGTCTCACAGGTTTATTCTTCTATTTAACCGAGTCTGCTGTTGAAGCCCTCTCTACCGCATTTTTAAAATTTCATTTACTGTATTATTCAGCTCCAGAATTTCTGTTTGGTTCTTTTCATTAAAGATTTCTATTTCTTTCATGAACTCATTTTTCATGTGTCAAGTTCACTGTGTTCTATATTCTTCTTCTCTTATAGCTCAGTGAACTGCTTTAAAACAATTATTTGTTGAGCAATTCTAGATCTCCATTTCTTTGAAGTCATCTCCGGGAAAACCGCAGTGCCTCCACAGTGAGGCTGTTTCCTTGACGTTTCGTGCTTCTCGGCGTCTTGAGCTGCAATCTTCCTGTCAGAAGAAGCAGGCATGTTCTGCAGTCTTTACCAAAGGAAGATCGCTACTGGCTCAGCTAGAATCCTGAGGGCTTGCTGTATCTCAGGGCCGTGGCGAACCCAGGGCCTTCTGCCTCACAGGCAGAGACCCTGCCATGAAGCTGCCCTCTGACCTCCCTGACCTTCCCCTGCACTTCTCTTGTTCCCCCTTGGGGAAAACTCAGGAATGTCTGCCTTCTCTCAACCTCACAAAATCAAACCACCTGATGAGGGCTTCCTTTCCACTCTCCCTGGGGCCTGGAAGTGCTCCAGGTGAAGGGCACCCTCCCAGCCCTGCAGAGCTGAGCTGGTTGCCTGCGTGGACTGGGGCGCAAGCTGCAGCCCTCTGAGGAGCTCTGTGGGTGAGCACGAGGCGCTGTGGGTGAGCACGAGGCGCTGTGGGTGAGCACGAGGCGCTGTGGGTGACCACTCGTGCTAAGGGGTCAGCGGGGGACCCCTTGGCGGGGCCTGTAAAGTGGTTGTTGGAACCCAGGGCTCTGTGGCTGGCCGGGGCCTGGCTGCATGCGCCCCACCTTCCCCCTGGGCCCTGCCGCCCCTCCAGTGTCTTCCAGAGCACAGGGAAGCAGTGAGGGCCCGGAAAGCAGGTGCTCAGCAGGTTGTTTGGCCCCTTGGAGAGACCGTGGACATGGGCAGGAGGCTCTTCTGTCTCTAAGTTGTACCCCCGCAGGTGCCAGGGTGCTGACCCACTTGTCCTGCCCTTTCCAGTGTGTCTAGTCTCAGACTGCTTTGTCGCTGTGGGCACCGGGCCCTCTCTCTGGACATCCCGGCTCCCGGGTCAGGAGGCTGGAGGCTAAAGCCTTCTCCTCCGCCGCACGGAGACATCCCTGTTCCCTATACTGATTTGCACGTGTTGAGATTAATAACTTCTTTTTAACTGAGCCTAATGTCTGCCCTGCATTTCCCTGTGTGTCTGCGTGCGGGGTGGGGGCTGGGACAGAGCTCAGGGTCTTCGCACTGCACTGTGCCCCCAAATCATTATTTCCTTACTTATTTTTCTGGCAGGGTCTTGCTAAGTGGCTAAGTTACTCAGCTTGAGCTTGAGCTTGTGATCTTCCTGCCTCATCCTCCCAGAGTACAGGAGCCATCGGCATATACTAGCACAGCTGACTTCATTTTTATCTTTGTTTTACATTTCACAAGCACCCAGTTTAGAGTCAGCTAGATGTAGTGGTGCATGGCTGTGATCCCAGCTGAGACAGAGGGTCACTGTGAGATGGGGCTCAACCTGGGCCACTCAGCAAGCTCAAAGGCCAACCTGGACTACACAGGGCAACTCGGCTTCAGAAAACAAAACAAAACAATTCCCAGGGTCAAATTATCAGAATCCAGCCAAAATATTTCCTTTTCGCTAATCATATCGAAGTTTGTATTTATACTAATATAAAAAATATATTGGCTATAGTTCATTCTTGGAAGATCTTCATTGATTCAGCTATTTATCAGGCCACTAACTCAAGATCTGGCATAAATCTAGTCATGATGATACTAAGTGCACATGGTTCAGTAATTCTAGCAGTACTTACTCCTGGGAAGGACATGATATTTTTATATTTTTCTGCTGCGTCTTCATTGTCTCTTTTAGACGTTTTGGGAGGGGGCTGGCTTAGAAGTGACTAGTGAGAAACCAACATTCAAGGTAGCACTGTTCCAGCGGTCTGTGCTGAACCACAATCCAGTTCCCTGGGAATCTGCCACCCCAGCCCACTCGGGGCCTGCAACCCCACTCCCAGGCAAGTTAGCCAGGAACCCTGAGACTCTTGCTAAACAGTGCTGCGGAATCTCACGCTGGGGAAGTATTTACACCACGGAAATTGGCAGCTCTTAACGGGGCTTCTTCCACCCTTCCAGAACTGGTTGTTAAATGTTTACTTAGACGCTCACCGCCTACAGACCCTCAGCAAAAAATAGAAAAATGAAAGGGAAATCCTAGCTTGAACCTGCGGTTTATAAACAGCAGGAGGAGCGGGCCCTCTTGTGGCTATTGTCGGAATTGCAGCAGGTAAGAGGATGAGCGAGCCAGGATTCCGCACTTTACCCGCGGTTTTCTGATGGTAGCGTCCATGTCACAGCTCCAAGGCTTTGGTCTGTCTCTAGTCAGGCTTTCCTGGTCACTCCCTGGCGCACCCCTTAAATACGTGTCTCATCAGTATAATTTTCTTTTTTTTTCTTTTTGAGACAGGGTATCACTGTGCAGTTCAGGCTGGCACTGAGCTCACTTTGCAGCCCAGGCTGTTCTCAAACTTGCAACGATCCTCCTGCCTCAGCCTCCCAAATGCTGGGATTACAGGTGTGCACCACCACGCTTGCCTATCTGTGTAATTTTGCTTGTGTTCGCATAGCAGGCTGTGTTATTTCTTTTTAAACCCATGGTTTTTCTGTGGGCTGCTGTGGGCACAGGAAAGGCGCAGTGTCCCTGAACCTGTCCACGCCCTTAGCTGCACAATGTGCCCAAGTGAGGGGTGCAGACCAGCAGGCGTTGTGTTCTACAACACAGACCACACCAGGCCACGTCCTATGACCCTGCAACGGCTTTCCCCTTGTGTCTAAAATAAAAGCCAGACTGGTCCCTGGGTCCCCAGGGGCCCCATAAACTGTGCTGCTGCCAGAGCACATGCTGTCCTCCCTGGCCAACCACCCCTGCACACAGCGTCAGCCCAGCCACCCACAGGAGGCCTTCCCAGGGCCCACCCGGCCACCTATCCACCGGCTACACTGCCCTGCACAGTGGCATCCACCTGAAGCTACAGCTGTGGGTGTGTTTACATCTGATGGGAGACAGGAGGGAGCTGGAAGGGCCTGTGGGAGGCCCTGCCCGTCTCACTCCCTGCACTCTCCCCACCAGAGGCCACTGCCCAGGCACAGTCACTGACAGCCCAGCGCTGGCCCTTGTCCCTCCCAGCTGTCATTTAGGGGTACAGCCACCAACCACTTGGCCTGGACAGTTCCTGTATTACCACTAAAAGCCACCACCTTGGGAGACTTTTCTGCCTCAGACAAAACCAAATGGTGGTGTCTCTGTCTGTTTCCTGTTACTGTAACAGAATACCAGGGGCTGGATATTTTAGAAAGGGAAGAGACTTCGCTTCCCTGTCCTGGAAGTCTGGGAGCGTCATGGAGCCGGCCTGAGCTCAGCTCTGGGTGAGGGCCACTCCCAAGGGGCAGGAAAGCAAGAGGGCGGGTGAGTCCACAAAGCGAGGACCAGGAAGTGCCGAGGAGAGTCACACTGGCTCAGAGGGACCCTCTCACCAGAGCTTGTGCGAGAAAGGCGCCAATCCAAGGGAGGGGGCGCTAAGTCCCAGACCCGCTAACCCACCCCCGCCGCCCAGCAGGCTTGGCTTGGAAACTCAGCCTCATAGGCATTTCACTGGGGACAAACTGTTCAAACCACGGCCGTCGGTCACCTTACAGCGGAGTCTTGGAAGTCATGTAGGATTCCTACCCTCTGGGATGATTTTGAAAAGCAGCCTAAGTGACATCAAATTTTTTTAAATATAAAAGCCATAATATAATTAAATGTGTAGATTTTTTATCCTTCTGGTGGGATTAATAGTAGCAGAGTTTATCTTAGCACTTGCAATTGTATTTTTCTTAAATTACATGTGCAACATATTGTTTAAAACAAAGGCTCAAGTTGCGTTTCCCAGGCGATGTTTTCGATTTTAAATGTTGCTGCAGAAATAATATGTCACAAATACCACACGTGTGACTCACTGCCGGGGTTAGCAACTTCCCACATGAAGTCACACGATTCTTAAAATAAGTTTATTCACATGCTTCTTTTGCATCATCCTGATTTGAAAAACAATCAAAGTGGAGCTTTTCGTGTTTTGTTTTTAAAAGAAATATTCTTCGGCATTTCTATTTCTTCTTGACATCGGAGCACAACCATGGTGAAGAAAAGTCCTTGCCCCGGATGCTTCGGCTGAGCTCTCAGTGACCTCGGAAGGAATCAAGTTGGCATTTAGTACGATGGCTTGAAAGGGACTGAGCGATTCCAAAAGATAAATTTGGAATCTCTCCTCAGTGAGCCGAGAGGCAGCCACATGTCACCTGAGGCCACCCGCACTGCACAGAGAGGTGTCCTCTCCCTGTAGCATGGCTGGCATTGTATGAGAGGCCAGCGATTTCCAGTCCCCTTAACACTGGTCACAACGGAGGACTTTCCTGCCCTTCTGTCCATCAAAGCCACCGGAAATGAACGCTCTGCTACTCAGGTCCTTAGGTGGCTGCCCTTACGGAGCCCCGAGATCTTTTATTTCTCTTTTTAAATTTAGAGAGGGAAGAGCTGAAATCCAGGAACCCTAAGAAGGAAACAGGAGGCACAGGGCACCCCCACTGCTCCAGCTGTGTTTTCAAGGACCTCTCAGACCCAGCCACTACCGTCACCCATACCTGAAGCTGTGACCTTCCAGCCGCCCAGACTTCACACCAGGGGAGCAGCAGCGTGGACCTGCACCTGCCGGGCCGCGGGCTCAGGGAGCAGCTGCCCGCCAGCGAAGCACAGAGCGCGCCTCTCCCTGGTGCTTTACAGTCCTAGGATTTTATGCCAGGTTTCCAGCCCTGTAATGTCACTTTGTCTGAGTGAGAATTTGGTGTCAGTGTGACAGCCAAGCAGAATGGTAACCAGCCACGAGTGTAGGATTTGGGCGAGAACATTTATTCACACTCACAGCGTCATCCCTACCCCAAACTAGGTTTGCTCCATTAGTCTACAGCTCATAAAGTCAGTCTTCAGGGTTAAGTTGTGAATTTCTGCAATTCATCCCATCTTACCCCTGATCCTGTAGTACACAGCACACACATACACACACACACGCACAATGCACACGCGCACGTACAATGCACACACATGCACGTGCACACACACAACACACGCACAACACACATGTACAATGCACACACATGCACACACACATGTACAATGCATGCACGCACACACGCACAACTCTCACACACACACACACACACCAAGTTTGAGTCTTATTGCTTAGCAGAGTGCAGGGGAAGCTGGTGCTCTTGGGTAACACCTGACTTCATCTACACAGGGACAGCTTCCCCAAGCTGGGGGACCACAGAGGCATCTGAAACGCCCGCAGAAGTCTGCAATCCGTGGCAGTATTGGCCAGGCCCCCTGGCAGGAAGTTAAGCCTCTGGGGGTGGTGTCCTCAAAGGGTGTGCTGGGACCCTGGACCCTTTGTGTCTCTTTCACCTCTGCTGCCAGGAGATGGGCGGTGTCCTCCTCCACAGCCCCGAGGACGACACAGCCAATGACCACAGACCAAGACTTCAAGGAGCAGGACCCAGAATAGACTCTCCCTCCTCTAAAAGGGTGCTCCTTACAGGGGTGCAAGCTAACCCCAGAGGAGTACATAAGAGAGGCTTTGAGACTGGTCCCTAGCAGCGCCAGTACCAAACTTGGGAACTTTTCCCTTCAGAATCAGAGCTTCTCAGGAAGGAGCCTGAGACAGGGAGACTGTGTGCTCAAGGCCAGCTTCACTGTGTAGCAAGATTGTGGTCTTAAAAATAAACAGTGGGAAATTCAAGGCCACTTGCACTGTAACTCAGGAGCCCATGAGCCAGTCTTCCAGGCTGTTTTGCCAGGGCTGGGCCTGCAGAGAATCTCTGAATTTACCACAGAAAGACCTGAGATTGATTTCATGTCTTACAGGAGCACTGAGCAGGAAACAGCCAGGAACTCCTGTGATCTTGGTAGTTCCCATCTCCCGTAGGGCTCTCTAAAGCCACTACCTTATAATCTCAGCCACTCAGCAGGCTGCAGCAGGAGGGTCACAAGTTCAAGCCCAGCCTGAGCAGTTTAGGGAAACTTAATCTCAAAATGAAACAGAAAGGGTGGGGATGTAGCTCAGCACCCCGTGGGTTCCATCTCCAGCCCTGCACATGCACACACACACACACACTCACACACACACACACACACATGCACTCACACACACACACACACACTCACACACACACACACGCACTCACAAAAGTCAAACTGACATAGCAGTCCCAGGACAGTGAGCAGCAGCCCTCGGTGGACCCTGGAGATGGTGAAGGGAATTCCCCTGCAGGTGGACAATGTCCAGGAGATCACAGCAGCTTGCAGTCAGTTTTGGCTCCCGTGGCCAAGCCCAGGGTCAGGTGATCCTTGAAGTTCCCTCAGGCACCTGAAACCAGGGCTGGGGCAATATCAAAGCACCCAACAGAGCAAAGGGTGTGAAAGGGTGCTATGAGAAGCATTTTAATTCATCTGGTTTTCATCTGCAGCTCTGACTTTTGATTTCCTAGTTGACTAGGACAATCAGGGTGCTGCCTGTTAAAGTGCCAGGCCCTGTATTATGCATCATGAATCTTTTGGAAGGTGCCTGAGTATCTGCCAATGTGGTGATTGTTACAAAAGCCCTAGTAAGCAGGGAGGGCTCAATGGGGAAACAGCCCTGTGCTGAAGGGGCTGCAGTGTTCAACCCCACCCAACCGCAGGGTGGGAGAGGGGCTGGTGATTTAATCAGTCACCCTCCTAACGTTTCAGAGTGACAGGGGCTCAGGAGAGTATCCAGGAAGACAAACAACAACACATGTCCCAGTGCCGGGCTTTGGTCGCACCCCGCTCCACCAGGACAGAAGCCCTGGCGCCGGGCAGCCAGGTCTTGCTCTTTGTGTCTCCCTTTCACCTTGGCGCTGCTGCTGCTCTGCTCATTGCTTGCTGCCTTCTGCTGGCTCTGCCGCGCTATGAACTGTTTCCCATGTGTGATGCATCTCTGCCATGCTCCCCTGCCTTGGAGCCAGGCAGCTATGGACTGAAACCTCTACAAAATGAGAGCTAAAATAAACCTTTCCTCCTTTAATCTGTGAGCGTTGGGTATTAAGTCCCAGTGAAAAAGAATTAACTGAGACAGAGTGCTGAAAATATGGTGGAAATGGAAACTTTCAAATAAGAATTAGACACAAACGTACACTAACATGAACATCAATGGGCAGGGTCACCGAAATCGGCAGACACACACTCTGCTTTTTCCTCAGGCACAATTACTAGCCAGAAAGCAACAGAGAAGAAGCATTTAGAGTGCTAACTTCAACTTGTGTGTTCTGACCATTCGAGGCTAGTTGGTTCCCTTGTGTCCACAGTAGTGGGGAAAGAGGAACTCACTTTTATTTGAATACTTAGTTACTTTTCTCATTACTGAGACAAATACACAGCACACAAATTAAGGAAAAAAAGATTTATTTAATTCACAGTTTGTAGAGGTTGAAGCTGGAGCCGTTGAAGCTGGAGATTGATCACATGTGTGGGGCTAAAGCAAGCAAACCCAGAAAAAACAGGGAGACCAAAGCAAGCTATATAAACAAGTTGTTCCAGCACCAGAAGGCAAGGGACCCAGGCCAGCCAAGCAAAGCGGTGCTAGGCAGAGGGGCTGAAATTGACATCATCTTTCCCAGAATATAAATAAAGGTGCTACAGTGGTTGAGCAGGTGAATGAGGGCTCCACCTGACCCCAACTTTGTCTTTTCTTTATTTTTCTCATCCTCTCCTGGTCCTTAACCTCAAGAACCTCAGGAGCCACATTGGGTCGCAGCACAGTCCACAATTGGCTAACTGTAAGGCAGGGTGGCATGGAAGATGGGCATTGCAGAGGAGAAACAGTTCATGATATGCAGAAGGTAGCAAAGCAAAAAAGGACCTTAGCAGCTTTTTTGTGCCCCTTTTATACTCTAGCTAGGCTGCCAGGATTAGGATGGTGCCAGACACACCCATAATACCAAAACTGCATCATGAATCAATCACATTCTCTAGATGTAGCCACCTCTGAAAAAGCCACACCTACAACCTCATGAGGCTTGTGGGGCATCTAAACACAAACCACAACATTCCACGCCTGGGCACACAAACGCTCCTGCACATCTCTTTGTGCAAAAATCATTTAGTCCATCTCCAAGAGTTGCCAAAATCCTATTAGTTTCAGCATTGCTTTAAAGTCCAAGTCCCAAGTCTTCTCTGATATTTAAGGCAAATTCTTCTCTTGACCCACACAAATGAAAAGAAAGTTAATCACTACCAACATTCAATGGACCAAGATAGATGTTCCATTCCAAAAGGTACAGAAAGGGGGATAGAAAGAAATGGGAACAAAGCAAGTCCAAAATCCAGCAGGGCAAAAATTAACTCCTGTAATTCCATGTCCAGCATCTGAGGTAATCTGTGCAAGATGTGAACTCCAAACAGTTAGAGTGGTTCCACCCCTATAGCACTGCTAATGGTTGTAGCTCCTATGGTTTCTCTCTTGGGCCAGTTATGCATGCTCCTTGCAATTTTCCTCAGACAATCCAGGTTTCTCCAAATTTTGTGGGTCTCTACTCTACCTTCTGATTCACACTCACATTTTCACACACTGCCCTCTCTGGGGCACACTGCCTGGCCTGCCAAGCCTCCTTCTAAAATCTGGGTGGAAGCCTTCCTGATCCCACAACTTTTTTATTCTTCATGTCCCTAAAACCAGGGCCAGGTAGACCATGACAAGGTCTGCCACCATCTGGAGCAGTAACAAGACTTCCTTCTCTCTTGACTGTAGAGGTCAAGTGCCACAAACCAAATCTTGAGGAGCAACCTCCCTGGGCCACCACCATTCTGGAACATGGTGCCCTGCAGCTCGGTTCTCAAAGCAAAGTCTTCCACTTTTGCAATTTTGAGGCTGCAAAGCCTGAGTTATAGTTGTTCTTGTGATGTCTTCAGACCTTTTTTTTCTATTCTCCTTTTTCTTCTCAGCAATCAAGGTCTCCTCTGGACTATCTTTGCAGTTCACAGCTTTACTGGTGTTTCCTTTCTGGCCAGAATCACACCATTTTAAATAATTCTGCTGGCCTCTTTGCTCTTGATTCTCAACATAGATCTGGCTAAAAGTTCCCAACAGTAGCCATGCCATGGCCTCAACAGTAGACTGCTTTGAAATTTCTTCTGCAAGATTAATTAGGCTACTGCCCTTAATCTCAGTCTCAGGTAAAGACTCTGGACACAAGCAAAATACACACAAACTTCCTGCTAATGTACAAGACACATTTTCTGGAGTTCAACAGCCAATGCAGTCCTCCTTCCCCACAGAAACTTGTTGTAATCCCAAATATTGAGTAGTTTTCCAAGCATAACAATCCCTTTTCCAGTTTTCCTCACAATCCAAAAAGTTATAATTGTAATCCCATTGAGATGTTATTGGAATCTCAGCAAGTTAATTCCAATCTACTACCTCCAATGCAACCCACAGCAAAAGTAAAGACACCAAGACATGTTCCTAGTTAAGGGCAGCCAAGGGGCCCTAAGTACAATCCCTGTGAGTTTGTGTGGACAAAGGCCTTGATCCTAGGCCTCTCCCAGAATTTATTATCTTGTGAAGAAGGGGGGTGGCTCAGGAATGAGTGACAGTGAGGATGGGGGGAATTATGTGAGTAACTGGAGCTGGCTGGCCAGGTAGGGAGAAAAACATCTCTGCAAAATGCAGAGATAAGGGTATGCAGAAGGATCAATTTGCTAATTCAATTAAGGTAGCAACTGAATTGTTTTAGGAGGCTGTTTCTTCAGTTTCTGATATGTAAACTTTTGTGTCCTGGGGAGTCATAGCCTCTTTACCTAGAGGCTCATACCCAGTTGACATTCCTGGAGCTGACTGGCTCTACCATCCTGCTGTGCTCATATCTTCTATAGAGAACACTGTGCGAAGAAACAGGAGACTGTCTGATGGCTTTAGAGATTACATACCAGTACCTCAGACTAGCCTTATTTGCAATGCTTAGAGTCAATTGAAGAGAGAAGGAAATACCATAACCAGCTCTTTACATATCAGTGTAAGGAAATAAGTCTCCAAATAATCAAAGTTGCAGCAATTGTTTTGCATTCAGGGGGTGTCACTAGAGTTGTCTGTCATAACTTCCTTTCTGAGATCATCAGATGGCTCCATATGAATCAAAAGTCTCACATTTCTCAACAAAGAGTCAACAGGGCTGTGCTCCTGCTGGAATCTCGGGGAGAATCTGTTCCTTGCACTTGTCAGCTTCTAGAGATCCACCATATTCTGTTTTTTTCTTTTTTTTCCTTTGTGGTGCCAGAATCAAACTGAGGGCCTTGTGCTTGCCAGGCAGGCATGCACTGCTGAGCGCATCTTCAGCCTGACCCTCTATAGTTCTTTTTTGTTTTTTCTTCAATCAGGTACTATTGGTACACTTTAGATTTACATAACAATCACATTCATCATAGGGAATTTGTACTTTTAAAATTTTTTTTTATTTAAAGAAAAAAAACAAGACAAAACAGAAAAATAGGTAGTTTTGAAAAATGGTAGTTTCAAAGGAAATATTAACACTAAGAAATTACTAGTTGATGAGTTACATATTGTCTTCTTAGACATAGTTGTTCAAGTTACAAAATCAAAGGATCAAAGATGGACAGATACTCAAACATTCACAGTGCAAACCATTCTGTTCAATGATCTAATGAAAACTTAGTAATATGGTCATCTATCTTGCACTCTTATACATACAGTTATATCCTTTAGAGCACTTTCCCTCTGTTTCACTTTCACAATTGGAATTTGCACTTGTACATGCTACAACTTGATTCTTTTTTTTCCCATTCTCTTTCTCTCCCTTCAAGTCCTCCTTCCCTCCCCATTTACAAAAGCTTTGTTTCTGTTTTTCCTTCTTTTTTCATTTCTCTCACTTTTCTCTTCTTTATTCCCCCCTGTTTTGTTCCCCTTCCCATTTGAACATATTCTTCCTATTTCTTAATACCTAATATACATTTTGGACCTTATTTACACTTTTGGTTTCTCACACCAGAGAAACAATGCAGTGTTTACACAAGTGTGTCCAATTTATTTCACTTAACAGTATGGTCTCAAGATGCAGCCATTTAAGAATATCTCAAGCTTATCATTCTTTATGGCAGACTAGTACTCCATTATATAAAAAAATCTTTATGCATTTGTTTCATGGGTATTTGGGCTGTTTCCAAGATCTAGTTATTTATTATAAACTGTGCTGCTCTAAACATGGGTGTTCACATATCACAGTGGTATGATGCTTTTAATTCTTTTGGGAAGATACCAAAAAGCAGAATAGCTGGACAAAATGGGACCCCTAGTCCTAGTTTTTTGAGGAATCTCCACACTGATTTCCACAAAGGCTGCAGCAGTCTACACCCCCACCAACAGTGGAGAAGGGTTCCTTTTTCCTGACAACCCCTCCAGCATTTGTTACTGATTGATTTCCTGATAATAACCATTCTTTCTGGAGTAAGATAAAATCTCAGCAGTGTTTCACTTTGCACCTCTTGAATGACCAGAGATGCTGAACATTTTTTAATATATTTATTTGCTGTTTGTACTTCTTCAGCTGAGAAGTGTGTATTTGTCTCAGATGCCCATTTTTTTTAATTGGGTCTTTACATTTGAGGTTTTGATTTTTTTGAGTTCTTTACATGTTTTCAATAGTAATCTTTTGTCTGAAGAACAGCTGGAAAACTTTTTTTGTCTCTTCTGTTGGTTTTTATTGCAGTGCAAAAGGTTTTTAATAAGGTGAGATCCCAGTTGTTGATCCTTTGCAGTGGGGGTTTTGTCTTTGCCTATACTAATGTTTTCAAGAGTTCTACCCAGTCTATCTTCCAGCAGATTTAGTACTTATGTGTTAATATTTATATCTTTGATCCATTTGGGACTTTAGTTTAGTGCAGGGTGAACAATATGGGTCCAATTTTAATCTTTGGCATGTGCAAAAGCAATTTTTCCAGCACCATTTATTAATGATGCTATCATCCTTCCAGTGAATGTATTTGACACTTTTGTCAAAGATAAGGTGACTAAGTACGTCTAGAGTTGTTTCTGCATCTTATAATCTGTTCTATTGATCACTGGGTCAGTTTTTTTCCCCAGTACCACAGTGTTTTTATTATAGTAGCTTTGTACTATAATTTCAAGTCAGGGATTGTGATGCTCCCTGTCTTGCCTTTGTTGCCCAGAATTGCCTTTGCTATTCTAGACCTGTTTTACTTCCAAATGAATTTTAGGACTTTTTTTCTCTAGTTCTGTAAGATATGCCATTGGAATTTTGATCAGAATTGCGTTAAATCTGTATAACAGTTGTGGAAATATGGCCATTTTCACCATATTGGTTCTCTCTACCCAAGAGCAAGGAATATGTTTCCATTTTCTGATATCCTCTTCAATCTCCTTTTTCAGAATTCTGTAGTTTTTCAATGTAGAGGTCTTTTATTTCCTTCTTTAGAATGCTTCCAAGGTTTTGTTTTTTTGGATACCATTGAAAGGTGTTGTTTCCCTAATTTCTCAGCAATTGATTTTTGAGTGTTGACTTGGTATCCAGTTACACAACTGTATTTGGTTATTAAATTTTGAAGTCTTTTGGTGGAACTTTTGGAATCTTCTGTGTAGATTATCATGTCATTCCTCAATAATAATAATTTAACTTCTTCCTTTCCTATTGTTATTATTTTTATTTCCTTCTCTTGTCTAATTGCTTGGGCTAAACTTTCCAGAACTATATTGAATGCGGTGGTGACAGTGGAGATCCCTGTCTTATTCCTGATTTTAGAGCAAAAGCTTTCAGTTTTAGTATGATGTTGGTTGTTGCTTTATCAAAGGTGGTTTTTATCAGATGGAGATAAAGACCATCTATTCCAATTTTCTGTAGGGTTTTTACCATGAATGGGTGCTGGATTTTGTCAAAAGCTTTTTGTGCTTCTGAGATGATCATGTGGTTTTTGTCTTTGACTCTGTTAATGTGGTGTGTTAAACTTATTGATTTACATGTGTTGAACCATCCCTGCATTCCTGGATCCCTTCATCCAACATGCTGCCCCCTTGTATTCTTGATGTGTTGCCACCTGCCTTTTGCTTGTCACAGAACCTTCTTGGACCTTCCAGACTTCCTCCCATATGGACCTTTGGGGTCACACTGACTCACTCTGATAACCCAAGATAAGTTCCCATCTCAAGATCATTAATCATACCTGGAAAGTCCTTTTCTCTGTTCCAGGTAACATATTCACAGCTTCTGAGATAAGGATGTGGGTACCACTGGCGGTATTATCTATCTATCATAGGGAAAGTCCGGACCGTTATGTAGGGTTAGATTAGAAAGCAGCTCCAGTAAGAAGTGGGAAGGAATCAGCTGGTGTATCACAGCAGGCAGCTGAGCTGACTGGCAGGGTGCTGACGCCTGTGTCAGGAGGCATCACTTTCCTCCTGGTGCAGGGGCCACGCCTAGCCAAGTTCCCCTGATAGCCCCCCAAACCTAGCCCTCCAAACCTAGGTCCTAGTGTGAGTCCAACAGCCAATCAAGTAGTGACCTCAGAGCTGTGGTCCTGTTTTATGGACAGGACCACAGCCCCAGATCCAGGGGTGCCCCAGCTCTGGCCCCACTGCTCCTCTGGGGTGGCTTTTTACCACTTTCTCTTAGAATACCTACAATGAAATGACCTTCACTTTGCGCTGGTTCTGACTCCTCTTCTTCTTACAAACCTGGCCAGGGTGAGTCTGGGGACCCCCAAATCCAAGACACCCCAGACAGAACAATACCCATCCTCCCAGATTCAGTTCCTGCCATCCTCTTCATCATCTCTACATTCAAAGCCTATTTTTTCCCCCATGTCAGTCACTCTTGGAAAGGCCTTTCCCCTCCTGCTTTTCTCTTTAGAATTCTTAGAGGCAGAATGGGGTTGTGGGTAACAGGCCTAGAGATGGGCTGGGATGCAGGTCTGTGAAGAGCCCTAGCCTGTTATGCACACCGCTGGGTAGAAAGAGAGACAAGAACACTGGATGTGGTGGCACTCCTATAATCCCAGCACTCAGGAGGCTGAGGCAGACAGATTGTTGCAAGTTGGAGATCATCCTGAGCTTCAAAGTGAGCCCAAGTCCAGTCTGAACCACATAGTGAGACCCTGTCTCACTAAGACAATAAAAAAAAAAGAGAGAGAGAGAGAGAGAGACAAGACCTAATTCTGGAGTCATGCCGCTTGACCTGGTAGTTAAACACAAATGTTTTCTTGAGATATATATCATAAGTGGTATACCCAAAAGTATTAAAAAGTGAAATATGTGGGGTGTGGTGGCACATGCCTGTAATCCCAGCACTTGGAAGCTGAAGCAGGAGGATCCTTGCAAGTCTGAGACCCGGGCTTCAAAGTGAGCTCAAGGCCAGCCTGAAATGCATAGCAAGACTCTGTCTCAAACAGGCAAAATAAATACTTAATTAATTTTACTTAAAAAAATAAATAAATGATTACAAAGTGAAGTGACATACCTGATGTCCTCCAGAAAAAGAAAAAAGCAAACAGAAGAAACACAATTGGCAAAATGTTAATTGCTAAAGCTGAGTCATTGGTACATGGGTTATTACACCATCCTATATTTGGAAATTTCTACAGTGCATTTCTTTCAAGATGATATATCTCCCAGGAAGCCATGTTCCCTCTGTGGAGGCCATGAGAAAGTCACGTCGCAGGCTCTCTTCCTTAATAGTTTATTCTCCTGTCGCCATTGCCGCACACCATTATGCCTACCTAGGGATGTATTTATTACCTAACATTTCTTTCAGATTAACAAGTGCTCAAGTGCAGTTTGGGGCTGTGCGAGGCCCGGCGTGGTGACCGAACACAGCACCTGCTGGGCTGTGTGCCTTCTGTGTGCTACAGCGCAGACCAGGGCACAAAACGCCCAGGTGAGCACAAGCTGCCAAGTGTCGTGATGGGTCGGGGAGCACACAGGAGTCCATCAGTGGGAAGCACGCGGAAGGCAGGGTAGGGGGGGACTAGGAGACCTTCCATCCCGCGGAGGGCACGGGACGGGGCTGGCCCTCACCACACTGCAGGCGTGGACCTGTAAACTGGTGACTTTTACCTACATTATGTGCCCCCTTACATTTTTGTGTATTTATAAATGTTTTTATTAAATGTTTTCTTTTGATTTTTTTCTGGTAGAATTAGCTCACGTGAAAACCCATTTTTACAACTTTGGGAGGAGGTTGACAGTAGGTCAGCAGGTCATCTTGATATAGGGGAATGAGTCTCCGGACCTACTATGTCCGGTATGAGCTCGTGCTCTCTAGAATCGAAGAATGAATTTTAGGATCAATGCAAGTGAAGAGTAGAACATATTTATTGAGAGAAAGCTTCTGTCTGAAGAGAGACAGAAGGGGGTCCCTAGCGGGTTGCCCAAGACTCTGTTTTTTCCAGGGACTTTTATAGAGTAAAACACGGGTTCATGGCGGGACATAACTATAGTTAGCTAATAAGATCAATAGTTCAGGTAAAATGGATTACATTAGGGACAAATGAGGAAGCAAGTCGCGGAGAAAGCGGGCATTCTTAGACAACAGTGACTCTTCCCAGGGATTGGAATGGTGACTGCTGACTTCAAGGTGATCCAGGCTTAATCCCTAAAGATTATACTGAAGGGTGTGGTTGTATTTGTTTTGTCTTCTGTTTTGAGATCTGGCCCACAGCAAGCGATGTGTGTCCCCTCCAAGGTCATCAGACATTGGTCCTCTGTGCCCGCTCCCTCGAGAGCCTAGCCCTGTCTGACTGCCTATATTTCTAACTGGCTCAGCTGCCTGTAACAATTTAACTACCAGATGATCTTGGTTCACGCTAGCCAAAGGAGTTAGCCAAGTATGACAGAGAAGTACAGAATGAAGACCTTGATTCAGAAGCGGAAGAAAACAGTAACGTAAATAAATATTTTATCATAAATGAAAGGTTCTTGCCCTAGCATAAATTACTGTACAGTTATGTACAATGGTCTAACGTGGTGGAAGGCCAAAGCGGGAATACCTACCACTTCCTGCTTCTTCTTCAACCCTAACTGCAACTCCCCTTCCTGCTTACATGCACAGAGAATTCCAGTCGGTTCCTCACAGTCATCAATATCCACCATGCACCACCTCCGATCAGAGGTCATAGAACCCTCTGCCTCTCTGTATCTGGGTGAAGGAGACGGCCCAGCCGCCATGGGCTGTGTGCTCCTTCCCACGTCCTCACTCAATAAACCTGTTCAATCTATAATTTTTGCTTCTTTATTGCACGAGAATACTCTAACACTAAAATAGTCATATGTACCTGAAAGATCCAATGTTAGGGCTGGGGATTTAGCTCAGTGGCTTAAGTGCCTGCCTGGCAAGCATGAGGTCATGAGTTCAATCCCTGGTACCAAAATAAATAAATAAATAAATAAATAAATCCAATGTTAGAACGAGGTTGGAGAATATTATTAGGTTCTTGCCAGGGGTGAAAGCTATGGACAGAATGCCAATCCTGTGCTTGACCGTTGGAAATTGTTTATGATGAGTATGTTACAAGATGTTTTGATATATACTAATAATTAAGTACAAGTAGAACATTGCACATACATCAGTAGTAATACTCAAAAGAGCTTTATCCTGACATCTCACTGTCTGAACTAAAAGCCTTCATAGTAGGACATCATTCTAATCATCAGAATTAAAGGATTTATGGAGAAGTGACAGATGTGGCGTTTTTTTTTTCTTTTTTTAAACAGTCTTGCGCTTGCTCTGTAGTTCAGGCTGGTCTTGAACTCAGAGCAATTCTCCTGCTTTGGCCTCCCAAATGCTGGGATTACAGGTGGGCACCACTACACCCAGATTCATGTGATAAGACTTTTAAAACAAAAACACTCCAGAGATTTGGTTACCTTCAAAATTTACTGTTTTGACGATAAAAAGACACGCCAAGAAAGAAAAAATCTGACAATTTGTTTGCTATTCAATCATTTTATGAAAGCTTTGTTTTGAATGGTGAAGCAATTTATACACTATCTGAATACAGGACAACTGACAAACAACCGGTACTATTTCATGGTTGTTGATGGTTTTGGTATTACATGCCAAGTAAATCTTCCAAATGCGGTATAAAAATATACATCAATCTAGAAACATCCTGGAATGCAGCTACCAGAGTTTTATTCCTGCAGTAATAAACCCTATGATGTTGTGAACAGACTTGTACCTCTTTCTTTCTTTCCTTTTTTTGTCTTTTTGACACAGTGTCTTACTATGCAGTTCAGGCTGGCCTTGAGCTCACTGTGTAGCCCAGGCTGGTCTCAAATTTACAGCAATCCTCCCGCCTCAGCCTCCCAAGTACTGGGATTACAGGTGTGTGCCACCACACCTGGCCCCTATTTCTCTCTCTCTCTTTCTTTCTTTCTTTCTTTCTTTCTTTCTTTCTTTCTTTCTTTCTTTCTTTCTTTCTTTTCTTTCTTTCTTCCTTCCTTCCTTCCTTCCTTCCTTCCTTTCTTTCTTTTTCTTTTTCTTTTTTTTTTTTTTGATATAGGGTCTCACTGTGTAGTCAGGCTAGTTTTGAATGCAGTCCAGGCTGGCCTTGAACTCAGAACAATCCTCCTGTCTCAGGCTCCCAGGTGCTGGGATTATAGGCACACTTCACCACATCTGGCTGTTTTGTTGTCAGTAATCCAATAGCCTGTGTTGGAATGTCAGTGTTGGTCAGGTGTAGTTGTCACGCCAGTAATCTCAGCGTTTCAGAGCTGAGGCAGGAGGATGGATTTGAGTTCAAGGCCAGCCTGGTGTACATAAGTTCAAGGTCAGCCTGAACTACAAAGCAAGGCCCTGTCTCAAAAAACAAACAAAAAGAAAATGTCGATGTTTATTTTAAACACTTAGTATGTCTTTGATATTTCATTGTATTGATGTTTCATTATGCTAAGTGCACCAAACATAACTGGAAGCTCCTGACCAAAGTGGAACACAAGAGAAAGTACGGCCTGCCCGACAGGAAAGGCACGCCAAGCACAGGGCACTCTGGGTGCAAGCAAGACGGTATTGGAATCCACTGTTTTCATTCGTGTGACGGTTGCTTTAGGTGTGATGATCGAAGCAAAGATTTTTTCTGTGGTACAGTTTTGTTTGTATTTTCCCTTTTTATTTTACTTTTTTGTCTTTTTGAGACAGGGTTTTGCTAGGCATTCCGGCTGGTCTTGAACTCACCGTGCAGCCCAGGCTGGCCAGGAACTCACAGCCACCCTCCTGCCTCAGCTTCCTTAGTGTGCCGCTAGCGTGGATTTGTTTGTATTTTCATTGTGGTTTACGTAGAAATTTAGTTTTGCTGTTAGTTTTCAAAACTCGTAAATAGTTACACAGTTGACGTTGAAAATGTTCTAAACGCTCATTGCATATCACAAATATTTTATTTTATTGATATTTTATTTTCCTGTTAAGTGCACCTTGTTTAAATGCAAAACTCAGAATCAAAAGTTAGCTCATCAGTAGAAATACTCCTTAGAGGGGACGCCCGAACCCCGGGTGCCTTTCACTCGCGGAGCGGGCCCCTCGTTAATCATGGGACGCGACCGCGTGCACACCGCACAGGACGCGCTTCTCAGGAGCGCTGCGAACGCCCCGCTCCGCCGGACTCCGAGGTGCTGCCGAGGCGCTTCCGGTTCCCACCAAACCTCGCGATACTTCAGTCACCCTCAGTTCAGCCGACCCAACGGCTCCACCACCCTGGAATTTTCTAAACCCCTGCGCACGCGCCTCGTGACTCTTAACGTCCCAGTTCCGCTCTTCTCTGACCACGCCCCTGACCCTCAAGTCACCTGCCTCCTACTTTACTAAATCTTTACTTCGCTCGGGCAACTTCGCAACAGGCCGCTGATTGGCTAGCTGGGAAGCAATCGCCACGGACGCTAGGCGACGATAGGCTGGTTGTTTGCCCGGCCCCCTCGTGTCTGGCGCAGAAGGCGATTGGTCTGCGCTGCCGTCCAATCGCGGGCGGGCTGTCGGATTCAAACCGAGAACGTTGGGCCTTGCAGTCGTTGGCCTCAGTCGAGTCGTTGCCGTGACTTGAGGGAGACGCGTGTTCTGCAGAGCTGCCGTCACTTTCGTATTCGCTCTGTTTCCGTACAGCAGCGCACCGGCAGGATGGCCCATAAACAGATTTATTACTCGGACAAGTATTTCGACGAGCACTACGAGTACCGGTGAGCACACTGGGCGGCTGTGCCGCCACGCGGGTCGCGGATCCCGGAGCAGTAGGCCGAGGACCCAGACCCGGACCCGGAGGCCGCCCACTTGGGGCTCCGAAGTGGGGGCTTTTGTCCGCCCACGCGGGGGCGGGGAGCCGGTCGCAGTCCTGACCGGTGCGGGCTGCGCCCGACTTGGCCGCTCGGTTCCGACTCCAGGTCCCCAGCGGGACCGGAACCGGTTCCGCAGCACACGTCCCCCAGCGCTGGGTCGGGTCGGGGCTGGGCCAGAGCAGACTGGGGATCCGCCTTGCGGACAGAGGGACACACTTCCCCTTATCGTTGCTTTGGGGTTGGTGGGGATCCCCGGCAGAAGAGCTCGCGGGGCTCCGCGCGTACTAACGGGGCGGCGCCCTGCGAAAAGGCTTCGTCTTGGGAAGACTGCAGACTGGAGTGGACCGCGGGCGGCCCCCCCCCCCCGCTGGAGTACAGTGCACTGGGTTTTGACCTTGAGCAGGCTTCGGCTTCTGCATGCCTTAAAAAAGCAGTGGTTTGCCAAAAAAGTAGCAAACTAGATGTGGGAGGCGAGTGACCCAGGCTTGCCAGTCTTACTGTATCCGGCCGGGTTTGCGAGGGGCGTGCTCGCCAGCAGGACCGGAACATTAGGACATTGCAGTCTGGGGAGAGGCTAAGATGTGGTTAGGGTGGTAAAACCTACGCCTTCCTCGGCCAAATAGTAACCTTGTTTTCACCTGCTGCTTTTTTTAAGGTTAGATTTCCAAGAATGCTGTTTGTGGAGAAAAAAAACATGAGTGGGTTTCCCCGCCCCAGTATCATGGAAATAAATCTACATGCAAAAGAAAGTCACTCTGGGTTGTTTTACAAATGAATAATACTTTGCACTTTTTTTTCTCACCTAGGAAAAATCATCGCATGAGTTTTCTGGCTATAAATTTAAATAGATTCTGTGGTAACTACAAGCTACGCAATTGTAACAGGGCAGTATATTGGCATAATGTTCAATTGTGGGGTGCTAAGAGCCTCACCGGGGGTAGCCAATAATAGACGGTGAACTCAGTACTACTTGTAAATAGTGTTGTTACACACACTGTGAAATCCTCCCTGAGCTACATCTCTGATATTTGGAGTAAAGGTCTTACTAAGTTATGCAGGCTGGTCTCAAACCTGTGACCCTTCTGATTCAGCCCTCCAGAGTGCTGTGATGAGTCAGCCCACCGGCCCAGGATAAACTTCAGATAGCGTTTTTTCTGAGTGAGCAATAGCCTGTACTGCTGTATTTGCAAATTTAATTTTCTGGTCTTTTCTCTTGTGCATGGGCTTTTCTGTTAAAGGGTCAGTGTTTTTCTCCTGTGGTATTATAGACTTACGTGGTAAAATACTTGGGAGGGTGAGGCAGTAGGATTAGTAAGCTTGAGGCTAGCCGAAACACACAGGGAGACCCTGTCTCAAAAAGAAAAAAGTAGTTCCCATGTAGAGTTTCATATTAATTTTTTTTCTGTTACTCTCAAACCCAAGAGCCTGTTCACGTGGTTCAGGGGAGAGTACTGAGTGATGTTGATACATTTATGTACACAGTGTTCTTGAAGCAAATGTACAAAAGCATTACATTTCTTTGAGACTAATCAATGTAGATGATAAAAATAACAAATTCTTTTTCAATGTAGAGGCTCAAAAGTGAAATGTTACCCAGCATTTCAAGAATGAGTGTGTGGTACATGCCTTATAATCCTAGTATTCTGGGAGGCTGAGGCAGGAGGATCTGAGTTTGAGCCCAGTTTAGGTGATTGTTTCAAAGTAAAAAATAAACAACTGGCGGTGTGGCTTACAGGTCCTTGGGTTCAGACCCTGATACCCCTCCCCCAAGTGAAGTAACTCGTATGTATAAAGAATCCATTTTATTTAAGGGAATAATACAGATTCTATGGACCAAGCTGCACTTACCATCTCCCAGTCGGCCAACATATTTGTAAGATTGGATGATAAGAAATTAGTTGGTGCTAATGGCTGGCCCTGTAAAAATGGGGCTTTCATGAAAAATTTTTATGGTGATAGGGGTTGGATTGCAGTTTTATTTTTAAGTATGTCACAGTTTAATGTACAGTTGTACATAATTGCCATGATTTGACCTTGATTATTTTATGTGCGCTTAAATTGAGAAAAGGTTTGGATATACCAGTAATTTACTGGAAAACAAGATGAGTATGAAGTTGCAAAAACACTTGTTATTGGTATTTTTTTGATAGAAGTACAAAAACAACTGTTTGAGTATGTAAGACTTGTACCAACTATCGATGCAGTGATAACATCACTGTTAACACAAGTCATCTGCATCTGAAATTACATACTACATTGTTCATCTTGTGAAAAGTCTAGTCTGGGGCCAGGGTAACGACAGCTCCACAGTCAGGGATCAGGTTCCTTACCTCTTTGGCTTTGCCATCCATCTTCTGTATACAGTTTATTCTGTGGTCTTAGACTGCTGCTGTAACTTCCTGATCAAATGTCTGAACACGGCAGGAAGAAGAAAAAACAGTTTGTCTGTTCTCTTTTCCTTTGAGGATATTTTTCTTCTCTTGCATATTCTGTTTATGTTTTGTGGTCAAGATTTGGCTACATGAACAAAGCTAACCACAGGATATGCTTGGATGTGTGATCATGTATCTAGTTTAGATTTTGGTGTTCTGTTCTTGGAGATTTACAAGCAAGATTCTTTTTTAGAAAAAATAACAGTAAAGATGCCTGCTGCTTTAGACAGCATATTCTAGATTCCTGAGTTTGAATATAGGCTCTCAAAACTCAGGTAAAGGTAGTAGAGAATGATGGAGATTGGCACCAATGGTATTATAATATAGAATTGCTTTAAAACTTTGTTTTGATGACAATAACTTCATATTTTTAGTATGTGTATGAAATGATCATAAGAACACATGAAGCACTAATAGTTGGCTGTACCTTTTACAGGCATGTTATGCTTCCCAGAGAACTGTCCAAACAAGTACCCAAAACTCATCTGATGTCTGAAGAGGAGTGGAGACGACTTGGTGTCCAACAGAGTCTAGGCTGGGTTCATTACATGATTCATGAACCAGGTACATTTTGTTGTGTTAGCTGAATTAAAATAGTGTTTGTGTTGAGTATTTTAGTAACATGGATACTGAATGATATTGAAAGGAATTCGAATTTTTTTTAATGACTGATTCATTCCTTCGCTCTCTGCAGTGTTCTATTTTAAATAAAATGCCACAGGAATGAATATGATATATTCTACCTGCAAGAATAACTTAGGTCAAGAAATAGCTACTCTGTTCTATTATAAAATTTCTTCTTGTTTAATAGTCTCTGAAAAGTATACCTAGGATTTCATTGTCCCATCTCTGAAAACTAAGTACTTCAAGACAATTCAGATGTCCGTTAGTGCTGTGTTACAGAAATCGATGCAATTAAAAGTGATTTTCCTTTAGCCCCCAGAAAGGATGTTCATCTACCTCATTAAGATTAAATGAGATAGTATATGGATTCAGCTGTGCTACACAGCTTGGGCATATTTGAGTGTCATATGCTGTTGTGGTATTAACAAAAAGCTTTTCTTGTTAAACTAGGTTGTAGCTTTGTGGGGTGGAATTCTATTTTTGTATTATTGGTAAATTTAAACAGAATTTATAATGCTTAGAACAAAATCAAACTACATGAAGTAGAACTAAAGCTATCTTTATCCTTCTGTTGAGAAAAAAAGCCATTGAAAAGAATATCAGGAATGTTCTGTCAGATCATTTTCTGTTTGTTGTATCTTTGTAGCAAAATTGACTTGACACCAGCTAATAACAGTTGATTCATTTTATTCTGGTTGAATTCAATTATTTACATTTTCTTTCCACAGAACCGCATATTCTTCTATTTAGACGACCTCTTCCGAAAGAACAACAGAAATGAAGTATATTTGGGATCAACAGTTAAATCTTTTTCAAATTTAATGTATATGTGTATATAAGGTAGTATTCAGTGAATACTTGAAAAATGTACAAATCATACATCCATACCTGTGCATGAGCTGTATTCTTCACAGCAACAGAGCTCAGTTAAATGCAACTACAAGTAGGTTATTGTAAGGTGTTTAAGACATTTCTTCTAGACAGTTTTTCGATTAATGTAAGTGCCTGTTTGGTGTTAGCTGTTAATTCTGTTAAATAAAGTTTGTATGTTGCATTTATCCCTGTTTGAAGTTATTGAGGTATATTTTCCCAGTTGACTTGTGACTAATTCAGATTGGTTGTGATTTTATAATCTTATGTTTGAGGAAGTAAACCTGAAAGAGATTTAAAAGCATGGTATATTGAAAACCCAGGGATATGTTAAAACTAGAGCCAAAGCAGATTTTAAAGCCATTGTTCAAATTCTAGACAAATGTTTAGGGTTTTCCAAGTGAACAGGAAAACCCAACTTAATACTCTGAATTGCCTCCAATTAATCCAAAAACTCACTGTCATCCTGTGTATCTTTTCCTCCATTTGCCAAGTAAAGATGTTTCCTATTAAAGACATCAGCTACTGGAAGGTTCAGAAGCACAGTAAAATATCTTCACGCTGTTCTGTATTTTTCATCTGTTTTGATTGCCTTCTTAGTTGCTAAGGAAGTATTTTAGAGTTAAATGGAAACAGAGTTATTGCTGTGCCAGAAAGAGGTTTTGAATGAGTGGCCAGTAAACACAAGCCCCTTTTGAGCACAGTGAGTACTAGCTGGAGCGAGCCTGACAGCCACCCTTCAGCCTGCTCACCGATTCAGTGGTAATAAACCTGTGGAACCCTCCTGAACAAGAACCTAGGCTACCTGTGCGTTTTGCTTTACCAGGCATGCAGGTCTAGTGCACGTGGCAGGAAATCTACAGTTTGTCTTACTCATTTGTCAGGTGGCCTCCATTGCAGGCTTTCTAACAACCGGCCCCTTTCCGAAGCCCCAGTGCTGTCTTTTGAAATACAACCTGCAGACTTTCCTCTAGACTTCTGTCCTTAAAATACTAATTTCTTAATACGATAGCATTCTGCCCTTGTGTAGTGCAATTTATTTCCCACCTTATCTTGCCTTAACACATTTTGTGTCCACCTGTTGAAACCAGTGGGAGTTTCAGGAAGCGTGAGATGCCAGTAAATCCTCTTGCATGCTTCTGCGATTCCTACACTGCGTGTGCAAATGCCCCCTGGAGTCACCGACAACTTTGAGGGGATTAGGGAAAGGCAGGAAGGAAGGGATGGTACTTTGCAGGGGCCCTGTCCAAGAAGCCCTCCCGCATTCCTAAGGCCCAGGCTGGTGAGAAACCACGGCTCCTCGCGTCAGATAACCCAGCGTGCCACAGATCGCAAGTCGGCCCCGGGTTCCTCCACCCTATTTGGGGATTACTCTGCAGCCACAGCTAGTGGGCACTGCCGGCCCGCTCAGGCCCACACCCGTCGTGCTTTGCGCCCTGAAAAGGGGCGGGACAGTCGCGTGTTGATGACGTACTTCCTGGCGCCCGCTCCAAAAGCGGAAACGCAGGTGGTTCGCTGGCCCAGCCGCGGGCCTTCATTGTCGCGGGCTCCTTTGGCCTGCCTGCTTTGCCTGCCATGGCGTCTGGGGGGCCGTGGGGGCCTGAAGGCACGGTAAGGGCCGCAAGGGGCTGGTGTGGCCTCTCGGCGGCCTCAGCCCGTCAGCCTGGCTTGTCCCGGTGTTTCAGTCGGGTGGTAACAAGACTGGTTGGTGAATGTAGGCAGGTACCGGTGACTGTCCTCAAGCGGCCTAGAACCCGCCTCCCGCCCCGGGCTCGCCTGAGGGTGGTGGCCGGGTGCCCAGGCTCCACCTAGGCTGGCGCCGTAGGTACTGTGATGCCATAAAAGCTGTTGACAGCCGCCCCGCTTCCTGCTGGCGGCCCAGTTGGGCTACTCTGTGAACTTGGCGCTTCCGGCGCTTTTAAAATCTCTGCCTTCGCTGTACACTTTGTAGCTGCTGGAAGCTAGGTGGAGCTCGACAGTCACATAAGTTAGCTTCACGCTAACTAAAAGCTGTAGTTACAAGTAAATTACTACTCCTCTAAACAAGACATTTTTACCTATACATACTGATTCCAAACAAGGACTCGTAAACATTATGTGCTACAAAATTGTACAAAATAAAAAGGAAGGGCAGCCGGGGATGTAGCTCAGCAGCACAGCCCCTGTCTGGCAAGCGCAAGGTCGTGAATTCAATTCCCGATACCAAAAAAATAAAAAGAGAATCAAGAGATGGATGGAAAGGCAGGAGTAGTAAAAAGGGGTAGGAAAAAGGAATTAAGATGTGTTACGTACATGTACCAGCTTCCCACAAGGGGTATAAATATTAGGTCCTACACACATGAACTAGTACCACTTTTAAAAACACTTCATTTTAAATTTGAAGGGCTTATTGGCAATAAAATGATTTTCTTACAAATCAAATTCTTTCTGTAAAGCAGCTCTTCGTAGTTAACACAGTAAAAAGCAGATATTTTGTAACTTTTTGAGAGATTTAGTGGAAATATATGCAGTGTGTTCTGAGTGCTGCTGGCAAATGTTTCCCAGGTATATTTGATTGCAGAAGGGATAGGGTTCTCAGTTACTGTGTACCTAGTTAAACCTCAGGGGAAGAATACCCATTTCTAAGTTTAAAACTACAGATATGTTACTTGTGCTTTTGTACATGAACTAGGTTAAATTTTAATTCCACTTTAATTGGTTGCCATTTTTCACTTCTAATATTCGAAAGAGTGTTGTGAATAAAAAAGTGTTAGGAAGAAATTCTTAGCAACGTGAATTGTCTTCACTAGGCAGAAGTTTCTAAATAGCAGCATTGGGGACTGTTAGAATGGGGCGCCTTTCTGGGTTTTGTTTACATTGGGTTGATCTCAGATTGAATATAGCCAACACCTCCATCTTTTCCCTCTCAGGGAAGCATGAAGTTATCAGCAGATGTGAAACCATTTGTCCCCAAATTTGCTGGGCTCAATGTGGCATGGCCAGAGTCTTCAGAAGCGTGTGTCTTCCCTAGCTGTGCAGCCACCTACTGTCCATTTGTACAGGAACCACCATTGACTGAGTACGTATTCTATAAACATCTCGCCTTATCTAGGGGAGTGTTTCTTGGATTTATTGGTGATTACACTTTCATGAAAGGCCATATTAAAATTCTGTGGTTGGAGAGAGGGTGCTCTTCATCTGAGAAGGGCTGAGCCAGTAGGTAGGTTAACAGTGTCCCCTGCCAGCGAAAACTGGAGTCCTTGCCTTTTTACCTTAGTGCCGTCTGTTATGAAGCTAGGAAAGGATGGAGATGGCATTGCATTTATTACTGAGTGCAAGGTCGACTCCGCATTTGTTCTTACAGTTTAAAAACGTAACCTTAGAAGCCTAGTGGTGTGTGCTTATAATCCCAGCACTTTGGGAGGCTGAAGCAGAACAAGTTTGAGCCCAGCCTGGGCAACTTAGCCAGTTGATAAAACTCTGTCTTGAAATAAAGAACGTGCTGGAGATGTAACTCATTGGTAAGGCCCTGGGCTCAATCCCCATTATGGGGTGCGGTATATGGGGAGTGGGGAGTATGTATACATAGGATTTGGGGATGTAGCTCAGTGGTAGACTGCTTGCTTAGCCTGTGCAAGGTGCTCATTTAATCCCCAGCACCTCAGGGAAAAAAATCATGTCTAATGGAAATGCAGCGATAAGAAGGATGGGGAAGAGGGACAGGGCAGGGGAGAACCAAGTTGGTAACATGCTCGGGTTTAAGGGCTACTCTTTTAAAATCTTGTTCACAGCGGGATGGAGGTGAGTGACCATGGCCGCCTTCTGTGTGATCAGTTCTTTAGAAATTGCTTTTGCTTTTAGTTGTTTTGCTTTATATATGTCCTTTAGAGATGGATTTTTTTTCAAATTGTAAAAAAAATGTTTTTTCAAATTTTAAATTATTCTAAATTTGAGTTGAAAGGAGGCTTTTTCCTTTAAATTTTCTTTTTCCTTTTCAAGATTCATTCTCAGGATGTTTACAAAATAGCTTCTGCTTTTAGCTGAATTGGTTAACCTTTTACATTATAGTGTAAACTTATTGGTAGATTTATTTTGAAAGTCTGGGTACACTTTAATAAGATCCTTTATGCTAAAAAAAAAAAAAATCCTTTATGCTTTCTTTCTTTTTTTTTTTTTTTTTTACCAGGGATCAAACTTATGACCTTGTGCTTGCCAGTCAGGCACTTACACCACTGAGCCAAATCCTCAGCTGCTTTATGCTTTCTTGATATGGCTGGAGTTATTTCCTTTTTATTTTGATTGTGCTTGTGTAGACATAAATTCCAGAATTATATTTTCAAGACTAGAAGCTGGAAAAAATCATTATTATCTGGTGTATAGTGTATATGGGAAACATTGAAAGATATAATTTTGGACAAAAGTTGAAAACCTACTTTTATATAGTAATATTGGTATTTGGTGAGTGCATTAGAGTTCTCCAGAGAAACAGAATTAGCATTCTTTCAGCCTGAGTTTAATAGTGGTATTCTCCAAAACTACTGTTGTCGTTGCTAGGCATTTTCAGCATCTTGCAGGATACCAAGGAAATTTCAGGAAGCACCGCTGATGTGTTGTAGTTAAAAGCATTGGGCTAGGTCTAGGAGAACTGGCACAGGGCCTGACGGTATACAGCAGCCAAGCTTTGCATTGTGTCAGCTGGAGTCCGGCATGGTACAGCTGAAAGCTGAACAGGAAGTCGGGAACATTTGGTGGTGATAAATTGAGTCACGATAATCATTCTTGAATCCAGTTAGAATCTTGAGAAGATTGAAAGTTTACATGAGGGTTCAGGCATTGGAAATAGAGAAGAAAGTACTTAAAAAAGAGACCTGCTCAAAAGGGGTGGGGGAAGTGGTGGCACAGACCTAGAATCCTCAGAAGGCTGAGGCAGGAAGATCACTGAAAGTTCAGGACCAACCTGAACTCAAGACACTGTCTCAGAGCAGGGGCGGGGATATTTTTCCATGGTTATCACTGTTGTTTTGCTGAGAAAGATACTGTATTGTAATATTCTTTTTTTTTTTTTTTTTTCCGGTACTGAGGATTGAACTCAACCCATGCTTGCTAGGCAAGTGCTTGTGCTACTGTGCTATATCCCCAGCCCTATACTGAAATATTCTGCAAATATTTAGAAGGAGTTGTGTGATCATTCATAAGAGCAGGATTTGGGCCAGTGTTTGGCACATACCTGTAATTCTAGCACTCTGGGAGGCTGAGACAGAAGGATTGCAAGTTCATCTCCTTCCTGGGCATTTTAGCCATTTAGTGAGACCCTGTCTTTAAAAAAGTAAAAAGAAAAAAAGAACCCCCAGAAACCTGCGTGTGGGAGGGACTGTGGATGTAGCTCAGTGCAAAGGACCTGGGTTCATCCCAGTCCCCAGCACCGCCAGACCGAAAGAAGACGAAGAAGTGGGAAGTAGGGTGCTATGGATTAACAGCTGGCAGGCAACTCAGCGCCAGCTGAATTACATCAGCCTGGTGCTGCCTGTAGGTGGCCACCTGAGGAACGTCGCCAGCGTGAAGAGAGACGCCGAGAGGCAGAGTGGGTCGTTGTGGGTTCCTCTAAGAGTTGCTGTTTGAGCCATTGGTCCTCCTGGAGGAGTTTGTCATGGCTGGTTTTCCCAGTGTGAGTTTGGCCCCTATCCTCAGAGGAGCTTGGGACCTTGCTGGTGAGGGTGGCTGTGGTTCACTTTGGGGGAGCTCTGGTCCTTACATCGAGCATCACTTCTGGGCTCTGGAGGAGAAGATCTCCAGGAGAAGCTTGTCACACTGGCTTTCTGGCATATACTCCACTGTTCTCATTGTTAGAGGAGCTCTGGACCTCCGTGTTGTTGAAGATGGCTGTGGTAATTTTCAGGGCAGCCTGTTTCTTATTTTGAGCGTGACTTCTCAGCTACAATGTAGAGCCCTCAGCCTACTGGCACAGCTCCTTTACCCACTGGCACAGGCTTTCTAGCTTTCACCACTGACCTTTGGGCTTTCCCAGCACAGATCTGTAAAGCAGACTGGTATGAGTCCTTCTCGAGGGCTCTAGACCTCCAGTTGGATTTGGGGGGCTTTGTTATGGGCTGTAGATCTTCATCTGGACACATGCAGGACATTGCTGTGAGATCCAGGCCCTTGGCTGGACATTCTGGGTCTTTAGTGTTGTGGACAGATTTCTTGCACTTTCTTGTGTTTAACTCTGGGTGACCATTGTAAAATAGTATTATAAATTCTGTGTTCTGATTGGAATTGTTCTCACAACCACTGACTACAACACAGCACTAGTTTGTGCTGCAATGGGGAAAAGTGAAATCATAGGTGGAAAGGAGATGGGGTCCCAGAGGTGGTGAAGGTGCTGTGCTGTGCAGATCCTTGAAGCCTTGAGCAGAAAGGGGAGAGCTTCCTCTAGGAGTGAATCTTACAGGCTTGATGAGGAGGATGCAGAGGACACAGCAGAGGGGCCCCTTGGGTGAGGAGCTGCACAGACCCCATCAGTGGAGCCTAGAAAGTTGTGGGAGGTGGGAGGAAGAGGCCAGAGGCCTGCTGGGAGGTGCCTGGGCGCAGTGAGCACTGCACAGGGCACCAGTCCTATGGGATGTAAAACACGTGCCACTGTGGACTCAGGGTCTCCTGAGCAACTTGTGGCATTGGGAATTTTCTGCAGAAGCCATCTGAACTCTGTGGGTTGTCTCTTTGATACATGGCTTTGTATATTTTTCTCTGGTTGTAACTTCAGTTACACTGGATGGGAAGGAAAAATAGCAGCTTTCCAGTGGAATAAGGACTAGTTAGGTTACAGAAACCTGCAGGACTCATCAGTGTGAAAAACCGAATTGTAATGAGTCTGGACCCAGTCAGGTCCTTTGACAGTCCTGCAGATTTCTTGGATGACAGACAGCAGCCTTCAACACAGCAGCCTCGATCCTGCCTGCCTCTGTGTTCTTTCTTCTCTTTCTTTTTCTAAGCTAAATTTCATCTGAGAGACATCTTGTTTTTTTGGATTTGGGATTTTTTTTTTAAAAGATTACTTCTCCTTTGTTTTGCTGTCAGCCCATCATCTTTGCTCATCTTTTTCTTTGCCTTCTCCTTTTTTGAGACAGAGTTTCAGTATGCAGTTCAGACTGACCTTCAACTCACTTTGTAGCCAAGGCTGGCCTCAAATTTACAGGGATCCTTCTGCCTCAGCTTCAAGTGCTGGGATTACAGGCCCAGTTTTGCCAGTCTTTTTTTTTTTGGAGCCGGTATTGAACTCAAAATTTATGCTATTGAGCTAAATCCCCAGCCCTGCCCCTCTCTTCTTATGGAGAACAGATTCTTTATCTTGCCACCTGCTGAGCCACTTGTTAGTCAAGCTGAAACTAGGCAATGGGGTGACTATGACTTGCTCTTTAGCAAGGCTAATTCTCTGTGCTCTTTCTGGAGCAGTAGTAGGCTTGGGTTTTAAGGACAGATAGGTCACCGAGGAGGTTTTAGGTTTTATTAGGGATATTTCATTATTAGAATTAATAGGTTTTCTAAGATCTTACAGGATCAAAGTCCATTGTCAAGTGTCATGAGTTAATGCACAGTGATAAGGAGGCAGTGCGGTGAAGACTGAGTGGAAGGCAGCAAAGCTCATTCGTTTGTTGTGAGCCTGGCCTGTAGTGACTTCCTTCTGGGAGGAGTCTCTTAATTGCAGCAGCTCAGAAATGTGACTTCTGCTAAATGGTGCTTATGTTTGTATCTCCTGACAGCCAGTTAGAAGACCACGTGGGATATGTCATGATTAGGCTTGAGTTTTCCTGCCTTTCTGTGTACAGTACATTTTGATGTAGTCCTGGGAATTAAGAAACATCTGGTGCTGGTATGTGGGAAACAGATGGTTATAATGTACATTTTACTCAGCTGCTTAGCATTTTGTGATTGTATCAGCCTTCAGCTGAAATCTTAGCAAATCAATTGCATTGTTCAAAAGAGAGAGAAAGAAAATAGAGACAGGACAACATCTTTCTGATAAGTGGAGAAGTTGGGGATTTAGCTCAGCGGCTTAAGCACCTACCTGATAAGTGGAGAAAGAAGTTTTATGAGGCTTTTAATGAGGGCTATTCTAGGTCTGGAGCAAATGATCTAAAAAAAATGTTAAATATTAGAATCAGCATATTACAAAAATTTAAGCTTTTTGGTTTGTATTATGAAATATACAACTAAAATTTGTACTTTTTAGACAGAAAATGTATACAGAAGACACGGCCTTTAGAGCACCAGCGTTTCCACCCCAGTATTTATCTTCAGAGGTAGTGCTACATCCATACACCTACTCTCCATATACCTTTGAGACTACACAGAATGTGTGCTCGGTGCCTGCCTCGAGGTATGATTACAGCCAACCCAGTCGACACCGGGGTTTTCAGACTCTGAAGCCCCCAAATGAACAAGTGTGCGCTGTTCTCCAAGAAACGAGAGCTCCATTAAAGGTGAGGAAATGCATGTAGTGGCAAAAGTAAGGAATTGGTATGTTTTTTGCATGACAGTTAAGCACTACTTACTTTTTGTGTTGGGGTGCCTTTAGCCTTTTAAAAATAGTGTTTGGTCTAACCTTTTAAAAAGGGATTGTCAATATTTATTAATTTACTGTTTTAAACTTTTTTTATAGGTAGTTTTCTTATGTTATATTTTTAATCTCTCTTGCAGAAAAAAACCTGCGACGAGAAAAAGACATACAATGAACAAAAGTTTAAAAGGACTGATGGTCCAGTATCATCTGAGATCAAGTCAGCCAGAGGTCCCCACCATTTGTCCATTCATGCTGAGAATAGATCAAAACCAGGTAAAAACAACAGACTGTGTGGGAGTGTCACCCACTCCAGCAGAACTGCCGTCTCTGGGCCTGTTCATTGCGACCATTCCAGGGGCTGACGCCTGGCGCCCACCACGGCTGAGGGCGTCAGGCTTCCTGGGAACTGTGCGAGCCTTTTCTACCTCAAGCAGAGGATGCCAGCGTGGTATTGTGCATTGCGAGCTGAGAAGGGGCCTTAGCCTATTATGCTTGTGCACTTCCTGGAGTTTCTGATCACACAGAAGATAGATGATGATTACAAGTTTAAGACATGCCCTGAAATAAAAGCAAATTATTGTCATATCCTTTATACTATGTTGGGCTGCATTCATTCCTGAAATAGCTTCTCTGGGGTTCTGATGGGGTTTTACTAGGTGGGAAGTTTGACTGGGTAAAGGCCCATCTTAATACCAAATTGGCCACAGTGGTGACGTGGAGGACACCATTTCTGTTTGTGCTACAGGTCACATCTGTTCTGGACCTAGAAAACTTCTGTTCAGTCTGGCTGGAAGTTAGTGATTGTAGCTGGTTTCTTTTTTTTTTTTCTTTGTAAATTAGAGCTGCAGTTTGATCACAGCTGTCATCTGTTTATACAATGACAGCCTTTGTAATTGTTCCTGGTACTGCAATGTATTTACCTGTCTAATTTGTATTCCTGAAAATTTATGAATTTTTATCTTTTTGCTGACTCCACTCACGTGACTGAGCTGGCACATGGGAGTGTGTCAGGAAAGAAGTAGGAACTCTGGGCTTGCAGTTCCAGAAGGGACTTCATGGCGCTGAGCCTACCTCGTCATGTGCTGCATTTAAGGAGAAAAATGGGACAGAGGCCTGAAGTCTCACGCTGCTTGCCTTCCTTCAGTTTGTCCCAGCTCCAGCAACCCAAAGAGTGCAAAGTGTATTAGTTGTAGGAAACTTGTTAGAATCCCCTTAAATTTGCCACACTGCAAAGTGCCTGTTAGGGAGCCGGGCATGGTAGCACACACACGAGACCCCAGCACTTGGGAGGCTGGGGCAGGAGGCTCCCTATGAGTGCGCCACCGGCCTGAGCTGCAGGTGAGTCCAAGGCCAGCCTGAACTGCATACCGAGACCCCGTCTCAACCACTCCCATAAATAAAATGTGTATTAGGGTAATTAAAATGCCCAGCTGTGCAATCAGCTTAACTATTTTTAACTATTTCATCAGCTTTAGAATTCCTCCCAGAATTCAAAGTGCATTTTGGTTTTCTATATTCTGGTCCAAACAGTGATAGATGCTTCTGGTCACTTGTGTTCAGTATTCCTATAAAGAAGGGTGGCAACACCTGTGAAGTTAGCAGTGGGCTTTCTCGTCTAAGACTTAAGCTTGATTACTAGTCATCAAACTTTATCTGCATTTTTACATCTACTTTTTATTCTGTACTTCCAGATGGTTACCATAAGCGAACAGACAGGAAATCCAGAACCGCTGAAAAGAGTCCATCTACCTCCAAACCTGAGTTTGAATTTAGCAGATTGGATTTTCCTGAGTTGCAGGGTCCTGAGAGCAATGCGTCAGGGATACAGAAGCAGTGCCGGTGGGGACCTCTCCGGTCCAACTCCACCATGTCTCTTGTAGGAGAAGTGGGAGAAACCGTTGGAGTGGTGTCAGGGGTAAGCAGGGGGAGGGCAGGGCGACCCAGTGCTGCTTCTGAGGTTTTTAGGGTTAAGGTATAGGCGAGAGGATGAGAAAAATACAAGACAAGACAAGGCTGGGGTCGGGTGGAGCCCTTTACCCTCCTGATGGGAGGAAAGGACCTGCTGAACCACTGTAGCACTTTTATTTATACCCTCCAAAGAAGAATGTCAATTTCAGCCCCTCTGCCTAGCAGCCCCTTGCTTGGCTGCCTGGGCCCCTTGCCTTCTTGGTGCTGGAACAACTTGTTTACATAGCTTGTTTTGGTCTCTGTTTTTCCTGGGCTTGCTTGCTTTAGCCCCACACATGTGATCAATCTCCAGCTTCAACGGCTCCCAACATCTTGTGTTTTCCTTTCTTTTCAGCATACACCTTTTCAGCTGCCCCACTCCCAGTATGGTACATTCAGTGCTGGGGTGGGCTGTGACATGCGCCTTGCAGGGAGGTCCTGGGGGGGGAGGCCTTTACCATGTCTGTGGCTGACCTCATTTGAGCTGTTCACACCTACCACAAAACCTTGTCAGTTGCCTTTTTATAAGAAGCACCTGATGGGCTGCTCTTTGCCTGGTAGCTAAAGGGAAAGGTTCTAGCAGCGTCTGGCTGCTTAGCTGCTCTGACAGCCCGCTTTGAACACCACCTGGAGCACTGCAGTCTTGATACTTTCTGAAATAAGAGAAAAAGACTTACAGAGAAATAGAAATATTTAAAACTGCATAGTATAACTCTGAATACTCCAGGGGGTTTTAAATCTGTATCTCCAGGCTTACTGTAAATTTAACAAAGTTACTGTAATAGATTACTTTTGACTTGTTACTTTTTAATGAGTTTTACCTTTTCTGAAATGTCAGCAGTGGGAGTCATGCAGTCTGCTGTAGCCTTTCCAGACTGGCTTCTTTGCCACAGTAGTAATGCACATTTAAGTTTCCTCTGTGCGCATTCCTGACATGATAGCTCATTCATCAGAAACCTCCAAACTGCCTTCTGCAGGGGTGCATAATGCACTGTCCCCGGCCACCTTTCACTATTCTTTTACCCCCAGCCTTGCCACAGTGTGCGTTCTCTTCAGAGGTGTGCGGTGGTAGACTGTTGTTTTGAGTTTCCTTGATGACATCTAGTGTATTTTCTTTTTAGGGTGAGATAGTGGTGAAAAAACCCCCAAATGAATCTGTATCTGATAATGCTGCTTCCAGCTCCCCATCATGTACAAGAGGTAAGAGTCATTACAAAATACTATTTTTAAAAGTGAGTTATATATTTTTCAAGCTTGTTATTAATATAGTTCAATGGTTTTTGTTTTAAACCCTTTTTTGAGGCAGCTAGTGAGTTATTGAAGCACTGACCTCAGTGTAGTTTATAATATTTAATGAGATCCCATATCTGTATACAGGAAGAGTGAGGAAATAAGAATTTTAACGGAAACATATTTCCAATTAAGTGAGAATTTTATGAACCTTAGGAATGACTACTACTGTGTTAACTACTTTTGAAAGCTTTGTTTTCAGGACCTCAAATACCCTGAAAAATTGAGCCTTAAAGAGATTCTGTTTGTTTGGTGATAGTTTTGCCATATTCAAAGTAAAAATAAACTTTTAAAATCTTAATTCACTTAAAAATAATGAATACTTGCTGGGCATGGTGCCTGTCTTAGTTACTTTTCTGTCATTGCTGGGATAAAATACCTGACACCTAAAGTTAAGGAAGGGTTTGTGTAGCTCACAGTTTGTGGAGGTTTCAGTGCATGCTCAGCTGGCTCCAAGGCAGGGTGGCGCGGCACAGGGCAGCCCTTCACAGTGGCAGCAAGAAACAAAGGAGACAAGAGCGATCACGGGCGTTAGAGGAGCATGGAGACAAGACTCTTCCTGTCCCTTACGTTGTGTGTAAGCCACACTCATTTGGGTATAGCACTCATACCCATAATCCCCACATTGGACCCTGAGTCACCAACTCTAGAAGCACCCCCTCCATGACTGCATGAGGCTTTGGGGGGACATCCAGACCCAGACCTTCATGATGGCACACACCTGTAATCCCTGCACTCGGGAGGCTGAGGCAGGAGGATTGCTGTCAGTTCAAGGTCAGCCTGGGCTACAAAATGAGTTCAGAGCCAGCCTGAACTGCATAGTGAAACCTGGTCTCAAAAAGAAAAAACAAAAAATAATGCTGTTTTACAAAGTTTTTTTTTGTTTGTTTTGTTTTTGGTACTGGAGATTGAACTCATGACCTCGCACTTACCAGGCAAGCATTTGAGCTGCTGAGCTAAATCCCCAGCCCTTACAAAGCTTCTGCGTATTAAGACTGTTCTCCAAAGTCACAGGACAAGTGGGAGAGCTTTGTTTTACCATTTTTGTGCGTGTGTCACCATTTGTCTCCGAAGACCTGCGTCGGTGTTCGGTTGTTTTGCTGGCGCATGCCGTGTACCGCAACACTCTCGTGTCAGAGGGAGTGTGAGGAAGACAGCTGACACAGCCACACACAGGCCCCTCACGGGACCCCACGAGTGCACCTATCCTGTCTCAGCTGAGTGGCAATTTATTCAGGAAGAGGTCGATAGATTGTGCTTCTGAGGTTTCATGCTAGCTCGTCCTAATGGAAAAGTCCAGTGTTTTCCCTGGTGTTGCGTTTGATGCTCGTGTGCTTCTATGGCTCTCGGCTCCAGGCTGTTGTGAGTGTGTGTGGCTCTGTAGCAGTGCAGACAGTGGCCCATGTGCTGCCTGGGTCCCGATGGGTGCCTGGGTCCTTCTGCTTTGTTTGTACAGAGAGTTTCTTGGGCACCAAGGAGGAGTAGGATTGCTGTGCTCATACCTCTGTTCTGAAACATGCAGATTACCAGGTACTGTGATAGCTGATGTGTAGCGGTCTGTCACTTCTGATGTGCAGGTGCACACGAGGGTTAGCAGGACCCAACTTTGATCTTTAGCTCTTCAATTCTATGTGCCAGCCACACAGCCATTGTTGTGGATTGTATTTTAACTAGAATAGTGTCTGTCTTTCCACTTCCACCCTCCCCACCATGCCCAGTTAAAAAAAAGAGGAAAATCAATTAACCTCGCAAGTTAAAGAGAAAAATTCATCAAGTGTGCTCGCAGCAGAAGAAACAAGTTTAGTGAATACCGTGGTTTCCGGTGGGATGCTTTGGACAGTAGCCTAATTTCAGTTCTACTCTGAGTAATTACTCTTTTAATGCATGTTTGAGTAACTGCACCATTTCTGTTTACCGTTGAGGTTGTTTAACATTTTTGGTTATCTTTGAGCAGAGTTATCTTGGACACCAATGGGTTATATAGTTCGGCAGACATTATCTTCAGAACCTTCTCCAGTGCCTAAGAATGTTACTTCTATGATAAATCTAAAGGCGGTTTCCTCAGCGGATCCTAAAAGTGTTAGTGTGTCATCACCTGAAGTTTTATCTTCAGGTCCTTCCTACAGCAAAGAGAAACATGGTGTTCATCCTACTAAAAAGGTATGCATCGCTAGAGACAGGAGGAGAAGGGGGCCGGGGAGTTAATGTTTAGAGGTTCAGTTTTACAAGGGGACCTTTGCCCTGGAAGGGGAGGGTGGTGATGGTCACACGACACCGGATGCACCTAGTGCACAGGATGTGTGCTGACCACAGCCAAGGTGCCACAGCTCCTCTGCTCTGTTTCACAGTCTGGAAACTGGAACAAAGACGCATGTATCGTGGCAGTGAGGATCTCCCATGCGACTGGGGGGGTCTCCCCTCCTACATCGTAACTGAAAGCCCGGGGTCCTGTACTCGCTCATCGCAGCGTGTTGGGCTTGCACCTTGAGAACAGGATATTAGTCACACATGATATGAAAGATTGTACTGCATGCTGTAAAAACACAATTTTTGCCTTTTTTGTTCTAGTTCCAAGCATCACAAGGTGGTGACCTCGAACAAAATGAATCCTCAAGGAAGAATAAGAAAAGGAAAGAAAAGTCCAAATCAAACTATGAAATCCTGACAGTGCAAGAGCCACCAAGAATTGAAGTACAGTTACATTCGTTTCTTCCCTAGCGCAATCTAAAGAAAGGGTCTTTCTTAACAGTTCACGCTGGCGTCCCAAGCGCAGATCTCCAGTTTCCTGTAATTCCCCCTTCCTTAGTGCGGAACGGCGCGGCAGACACCTGCTGTCCTCCTTTCCCTCGTGGCTCTTGGCAGGCACCCTGAGCATCTGAGTGAAGGTGTGCTGTGTTACTAAGAGTGCCCCTCAATTCTCCTCTGCGTTGTTTTTCTTGCTTTAGAATGCCAGCTTCTGCAGAGCCTCTGTTTCTAGTTAGGAGTCTTGGTGTAGAGTGCGTCCCACAGTGCTCCTGTTGTCCTAGGACAGCCAGGGTACACCAGGGAGCCAGCCTGGGTTCTTGCTACAGTCCCACAGCCTGCTTGTCTTCACACTGCCCTTCCAGACTTGGGTGTCCTGGCTGCTTGTGCAGGCACAAGAAAGGCTACCTGGTGTCTAGCCTGAAGGCCAAACTTGGAGCACTCCTAGAGATTTGGAGGGGTGGGTCCCAAGGTGCTGGACACCCACGCAAGAGTGGAGGTGCCTTTGTGAAGCCCTGCTCCTACGCCGGAGAGTTATGACCAGGCAGGGGGCAGTGTGCATTTCTGACCTACACAGCTTTCCACAGAGCACCTAAATGCTGATAGAATGACAGAAATAGTGGCTCTGTGACCTAAGATATTTTTTAGTGAGTTTAAAATTGTTTTGTAGCAGGCTTTTGTCCTTGTCTCTGTTGACTAACTTAGTTGAGCACAAAGCTAAAGACACTTAATCTAGCAAATGTGGGTTTGACGGGTTTTCTAATAAAAACATAGTCCTTAAAGAGCAGGGTCTTGGGCTGGGCATGGTGGTGATCAATGCCGTGACCCTAGCACCCTGGAAGCTGAGGCAGGAGGAGTGCAAGTTTGACCCATCCTGGACAATCAGTGACTTAGACTCTGTCTCAAAATTGAAAAAAAAAATTGGAAAGGGGTCTGGGGGTGAAGCTCAGTGGGGAGCCCTGAGCTCGGTCCCTAGTGCAGTGAGTCCCTGACTCAAGAGCAGGTTCTGCGCCAGGAGAACATTCCCAAGCCAGGTGCTTGGCATGTTAGCGGAGTGAGGCTTGCATACCTTCAGCATGGATACACACGGTGCAGAGCATAAAGAAGCAAAACGCTGAGTCCGCGACTACCCTGTGCTGCTGTGCACCATCACACTGCACATTAAACATGGCCGCACAACCGTGGCCGTGTCCAGCGTGCTGGTGAGCCACTCATGTGAGTTCACATTGAGGTCTGATAGATTCTGGGGCCTACTGTACTGCAGAAAACAGGCCAACAAAAAGCCCCGTCTTTGGACACTGTCAGGCCAAGGTAGTGCAGGGTCAGTTCTGTAGACCTCTTGGGATCCTTGGTGGTACACTGTTTTTCTGGGATGTGAGCATTGAAAGTACTAAAATCTAGACTAGATACTTAAATCTAGTCTAAGAATTAAAGCAGCTCTTAGATATGCGTTTCAGGGATGTCCTGCATTCCTTTTGTGAGCTTTCCCAGGGTCTTACTAAAGAAGGAAAAGATTGCACTTGGCATGTTTGCATTCTTCTGATGAGCAAAGCACTAACGCGATGTGTGGTTTACTTAGGATGCCGAGGAGTTTCCCAATCTGGCAGTTGCATCTGAAAGAAGAGACAGAGTAGAGTCACCGAAATTTCCATCTAAACAGCAGCCACAGGTAATTTTTAGATTGGAACCACAATTGCTTTAAGCTTGCCTTTTGGAAAACTAAACTATGGAAGAAAACTAATTTTCAGACATCTTTGTGTACTAAGGTGGTGGTTTTGTTTTGATTCATTCCTTCAAGGGAGAACAGATCCCAAGCTAAGATGCTGTATCCCATCTGTAACAGCACTACTGGCTCCTGCAGTTGCTTTATCAGAAAGGCAGAGTGCCACCTGTCCTATTAAACTTTAATGAAAAGAAAGTTGACTCACTTGATTCAGGAAACAGAATTCATTTGCTGGGTGGTAAAGTGTGACACGGAAAAATAGAGAAACAGCGAACTTTCACTGTCAGCAGTCAGTACAGAAGCCAGTGGGGAGGCCCCTGGCCTCATGGAGTCAGCTGGGAGCAGTGAAGCATAATTGAGAGAAGAGCTTGCGTACTTCAGGGCATTTATTTTCCAGCATGTTCATTGTTTTACTTTTTAAAGGAGGGTGATAATGTGAGTGTTTTTGCATTTGTGAAAACTGGCACCCTAACCTTGAGCGTGTGAGTTCCGGGTCCCCCATCCTCCGTCTCTGGAGCAGGTCTCTCTGCCTGCCTGTGCTGCACTGAGTACACACCCTGTTGGAGCCCTCAGCCCACGGGGTTGTTGGTGACAGGCAGGAGTGAAGGTGCGGAGGGCTCACGTGCCCAAGGATGTGTCCCAGGCTGTCTTGCACATCGTTGTGTACAGTCTCACTGTTCAAATCACAGCTTTGAAAATATTTCAGAAATAACATTTGTTTGGAGTACATCAGACTTCAGGCCTACAGTTGGTATTATCTGCTGGGTATGACCGACATCGGTAGATTTTGGTCCCAACCCTATAATTTCATGGCAGTTTGTCAGTTCTCTTGGGCAGTTAGAGAATGGTGCTAGAGACAGTAACAAGGAGACACACACATGTTTTTAGTCGAATGCTGTATTGGACAGGCCTTGGTGTCTGGAGGTATACCCTCACAGTGGAGGTGTAGACAGAACCAAAGGTGACTTAGTAGAAACTCAGTGTTCTGGAAGGAGGAGGAACTATAACTTCAGTACTGTTGCCATATAATATACGATTGATGTTTTTCCTTTAATTATTTGATTTTGTAAAAATATGGCTTTTATGGTCGCTATCATTTTAATCTTTACGTGTATTTTTTTTTTTTTTTGCAAAATGATAAACTCAGTGAACTTATGATTTTTTTTGAACTTTTTAGAATAATTTTAAAAACAGTGGAAAGAAAAGCCAGATCCCAGTGCAGTTGGATTTGGGAGGCATGCTGGCAGCGCTGGAGAAGAAGCAGCATGCCCGGCAGGCCAAGCAGTCCTCCAGGCCAGCTGTGTTCTCAGGTAGGAGTCTTCTGGCCTCGCCAAGGGTCAGAGTCCTCAGAGGTTATGTTGTAAATATTTTTGTTTGCAGTCCAGTTATTATATGTGTAATCACAGTTTGGCAAGGGACTAAGCATAGGCCAGGAAGTAGAATGGTGACCCAGAGGTCAACCTGCACACCTGTGGTCAGTAGATTTTGTTTTCAAGGATGCCAAGTCCATTAAAAGAGCAGAGATGCTGGCCATAGTGGTGCATGCCTATAATCCCAGCACCAGAAAGATCTGCCATGCTTTTGAGGCCAGCCTGGTCCACGTAGATCCTATTCCAGAAATTACAAACAAAAGCACAACAAAACCAAAGACGGAGGATTCTGGGCCAATAGGGTTTATAAGTAGCAGAGAGTGTCTCATACCATGGATGAAAGTGAACTTGAAGTGTATCGGTGAACCAAGTATAAGAGCTAAAACTTTAAAATCTTAGAAAACAATGGGTACATCTTCATGACCTTAGCAACATGTCCAACATATGTCCCTCTGTTTTTTGCTTTCTTTTTTTTTTTTGAGAGGAATTGTCTTGGACTGTGTGTAAAATATATAGCACATTTAATGTATATAAATAACAAAACTTTCTTTAGTAGTTGTTATAATGGAAAAAAGGAAGGAGAAAATGTACTGTTGGACATTCCTTGGAGAATAACAAGTTTAGATACAGCACTAAAGACAGACTCAGAAGAGAAATAATAAAAATTAAACTTTTGTAGCAAAGGACATTTTTCAGAAAACAAAACTGTAGTTTACAGAATGGGGAAAAAGTGTAAGACGTGTCTGATAGGACTCAATATCCAGATATATGAGAACATTTGTAACTCAGTGAAAATGATGAACAGTCTGATTAAAATACAGGAAAAGGACTTGAACAGATGTTTCTATAGAAAAAAGATGCACAGCCATTGGTTACCAGGGCGATGAGAAGAAAAGCTGTGTACTGAACTGTCCCTTCACTTGTGGCTATAAGCCGAGAATGTGGAGAACCGGAGTGTGTGTCCCCTGCCACGCAAGTGTCTGGCTGTGCCGAGGTGGAGCAGTCCAGTGCACCTTGAATTGGTGATTATAATCATTACTGTAGCAGCCCCACACCTCGCGTCCACCCCCCAGAACTGAAGATGGATTCAGCGTTCATCACTGCACTGCTCACGAGAGCCAGGAAGTAGCCAGGTGGCCCAGCTGTCCATCACCAGCAGGAGTGGGTTTTGATACATGCTGCAACATGAGTGGACCTTGAAAACTTAGCTAAGTGAAGGAGGCCAACAGTGGAAGACAAATACTGTATGATTCTACTTAATTGAAGAAGCTACAATAGGCTGAAACACAGGAACAGAGTAGTTCAGGGTGACCCGAGGTGGGGAAGAGGAATAGTCACTTACTGTCAGCAGGAGCAAAGTTCCATTTACTGCATGAAAAATGGAAATAGTGTGATAGTTCTAGTACTTTGGATGTAAAATATGCCACTGAACTGTGCACCCAAAGTTAGATGGTAAATTTTATGTCAGTACACTTTACTAAGTCATATAACTATGATGATGTAAAGAAATAGATTCTAACACAAGGCAAGGAATCTCCCCCTTGGTGTGGTGATGCCTTGACCCTGTAATCTCCTTATTTGTGTAAGTGCCCGTGTTTCCAAAGTCAGCTGCCAGATTGAGAAGCTGCATGTCATAGACACAGCCAGCCTCAGGGTCCAGTCAGTGCTGGTTCTACTCTTTCTTCTGACCCATCTTCTCTGAGACATGAGAGAGGATGGACTGACAGTAAGTTGTAAGAAGAAACAGGTGAACTTGCCACTGTAGTTCAAGTATTGTTATTTTCCTTTTGGAGCAGTTGGTTTTTCAAAATACTGTGTCTTTTAAAATGATAAAAGGGGCACCCAAGGAAATTGGTAAAAGGACTTTTATGCATCATATTTCCATGGATTGAGTTTTGTCTTTAAGGTCCTGATAGGAAGAGGGAAAATACACCATGCTTTGTGGTGTTAATCGTAGAAAATACAAACTTACTCTGTCTCTTCAGGGGAGGTGAGATTTTCTGTCTATCCAGAAAAGCTGTGTATAAGTTATGCAGTAAACGCCCATGTATTCACCAACTAGCCAGCTCAGCATTTAGCTATATGTGCTCTACCTCAGGGGCAGCACACCCTGGCCCACCAGCTCCCTGGATTTGTTACGTACAAGTTTATTAGGGCCTAGCACCATTTGTTTAAGGGCTGTTCATAGCTGCTTTTGTCCTGTGACATGGGAGTAGAGTACTGCTGCAGGGATTTGTTCCTGAGCCTAGAAACAGTGGGGCCTTGACTTACCAACTCGGTTCGTTTGTGGGGGCTACTTGTAACTTGAGTCCATTATAAGACTCTTCTTTCTCCTGTAAGAAATAATAGAAATACTCATTACCTCTGTTCTGCACCTTCCAGAGCACCCCTTAACTAACCTTTTCATAATAAAAAAAAAGGATTGTATTATGTGCATAATTTACCAAAACACCAATAATTTTCCTAGTGTATTCACCAAAAGTTACCCAGTGTGGCTGGTTTACCAGAAACAATTTCGTACTGTCCTCACCATTCAAGTTGACATCTTTGACTTGCAGGAAGGGAGGTGAAATGAAAGGTGGTTATTGTTTGGCAGGAGAGTCCCCTTCTGTAAGTCTGAGAAACAGTTCCCTTGCTAGAACACTGGTTTATTATGAAAGACACAACTCGGGGAAAGCTAGATGGAAGACACATGAAGGACACAATGTGAGAAAGCGCAGCATCTCCGTGTGTCCACCGGCCTGAAGGTCCTTGACCCCTGGCGGGAAGGTGTTTATTGGGGGTTCGTTATCTGGCCACTGGCTGAGTCACTGACCATTCATTATGAATCAGCCTGTAGCCCTTCTCCTTCCGGTGGCCTAGCTGGGGCTGACAATGCCAGCCTGCTATCCTGATGCCAGCCCCGATCCTTAGGCTGAGTGGAAGCCCCAGCCACCAGCCATCTCAGCAGTAAAACAGTACTTTGTGATTCCAAGAATTTTAGGAGCTCTGTGACAGGATATGGTAGTGGAGACCAACTATGTTTCCTGTTACGTAACATCTAGGTTCTGGACTCTTAATTTGTATTCAGATGTCCTTGATGGCCTCGTGGGTTTTGGTAATTTTACTCATGTCAGGGCTCACAGTTGGCAGACTCCCCTAGAAGTTGCCCCGTTCAGCTGTTCTTCAGTTTGGTAAAGGCCTGGAGTGTTGTCACTGGGCATGGGTATTTTTGAGCCGTCCAAGTGTCTGGTGAACGTGGTTATCTGTGGGTGCCTTTTGCAAAGGTGGGTTTTCCTTCGCACTGGAGTTACCTGTCGGTTTCCCTCCATGGGTCACAGCACAAGGTGCCTTAGCCTGGACACATTTCAGAGCAGGCGATTCAAGCAACCTGCATCACCCTTTGGAAGCTTTGCAAAGCAATCTTGCAGAGTTTCTAAAGATTGCAGCTTCCTCGGGGAAGGCTTCACAGAGTGCTGAAAGTCGAGGGGTTGCTGCACTGGTGACACAAGTCCTCAGGTGTCTTGAGAATGTGGAGTCGTAAGTGGCTGAGTTGTGTTCAGGGTCCTCTGTGGAGCTAGGGTCTTATCGTAAGTCTGTGTGGGGTAGAAAGGGAGCTAAAGACCAGGTTGAGTTTATACTATTCAGATGCTGTGCTGCCTAGTCTGTCCCTGTTTTCCACTTTTCCTGTAGTGTCCTGTATGCCGACATGGTCAAACTGTCACTAACCACTGGGTCCCACAGGCCTCCTGATCAGCCGCTCTGCAGGTTGGCTTTTAGGGCCTGGGTCTGGAGTGGCTGGGCGGTGCTGGGTGTCCTCACCTGGTGCCCGGTGAGTTAGTAGCGGTCCTATGGCTGCGTACGAGGGAGTCACTGCAGGCAAAGCCTGCGCCCTCCAGGTGGGAGCTGCTGACCAGGCTCCCGGACTCCAGGAAGCTGAAAACAGGAAGGGGGCTGAGGGCCAAAGCTGATGCTCACTCTTAGGCGAGGTCGGACCTTTTGGGGGAATTGAATGTGACGTGCAGTTAGCTAGGCTGGGAGCCCCCACTTAGAGCAGATTTTTAAATAGTTTGAAGTGATGAGAGTACAGAAGGTGACGCTTTGCCCCAAGACCCCAGGAGTGACCAAATCGTGACCTGCGCATTCTTCCCTTTTGAGTTACCTAGAGGAGCCCACTTTGTGAGGAAAAATAAAAATGCATAAAGTGAAATTCTGGTCCCTTTTATCTTTAGTGCCAAGTGTCCCTAGGCAAGCGGACCAGAACACAGCTCGGGGGCTTTCTGGCGGCTGTCTGTCCCCAGGCCTAAGTGAGGCTTTCTGATCACTTGCTGCCAGTTAATGAGGAGGAGGGCAGCCTTCAGATCCAGGCGGGTCTTGTAAAGGCGGGGGTGGGGGGGGGGGTGGGGGGCTGTTCCTTTCAGCACAGTCTGCAGTTAATGTAATTGTTAATGTGGTCGGAGCCATCTGCTGTTTTGCTATTTTTTTTCCTCTTCATTTCATGTAGTTTGTTTCTTCCTCTTTTAATATCATTTGTGTTAAATATCTTTAGAATGCTGTTTGATTCCTTTTTTACTTAGTGATTGCTCTGGGGATTACAGTAGATCCTAGTTTCCAGTATATCTCCTTTTACTCCCTGCCCTTTGTGATCTTGTTGTCATAGGTAACACATGTAAATGTGTTACAAACACAGCAGTGCGGTGTCTTTTTATTATGTTGTACAGTCATGTCTTTCAGAAAATTAAGAGCAGTGAGGGGAAAATTCATATTTGTTAATTTTTATGTTTATGACTTTTGATGTTACTTCTCTGGAATCAGTTGCCCTCTGGTGACCCTTACGCCAATATTTTTTTGAAGCACTTCCTTTAGTATTATGCATAAACTCTGCTAGCAGCAATTTCTGTTAGTCTTTATGTGGGAGTGTTTTTGCATTCTTATTTTTTTGCTTTCATTTTTCAGGCTAGTTTTCTGCATGCAAAATTCTTAGTTAATAGTTTTTTTTCTTTCAAGGCTTTGAATGTCATTCCACAGTCCTGTGACCTCTTGTTTTGAAAGAGAGAGACATCAGGGGTTTGTCTACTTTATGTGATTTGTATAGCCCATACGTGTTTTTTTTTTTTTTTTTTAATACCAGGGATCAAACTCACAACCTCACACCCTGACAGCAGGGGCTTACACTGCTGAGCTAAATCCCCAGCCCTCTTTTTTTTGTTGTTGTTTTTTTGTTTTGGTTTCTCTTCTTTAAAAATAAATAAAGAGCATAAAATTAAACAGAACAAAACAGATCATAAGATAACAATGTAAGAGACACAGATTTCAAAGCAAGACAACTGGAGATCTTCACTATCATATTGTCTCTTGTTTTCTTCCAAATAGTTGTCCATATCTTCCCATACAGTGAATTCATACAAAACAAAATAGTATAGAACTGATCAGAACAGGATGATGAAGGCATTTTAGGTTTTCAAGGTAGATCAGACAAACCGGTCGTGGTGGCTCACACCTGTAATCCCAGCACTCGGGAGGCTGAGGCAGGAAGATCATTGTGAGTTCGAGACCAGCCTGGGCTTCAAAGTGAGCTCAAGGCCAGCCTGCACTGTACAGTGAGACCCTGTCTCAAAAAAGACAAACAAGAAAAAAAAAGACAAAACAAAGATAGATCAGACAGTAAGGAAATCAACAATGGCTGCCATAATGTCTCTCATTCTCTTCAAAATAGCTGTCCACATCTTCATGTATGTTGAAATTAAACAATACAGAACTGACTAAAACTACTCTGAACAAAGAATAGTATTGCTAGATATCACATCATGACGCTACAGAATCAGCACTGGATACCATCGTGCATTATATTATTGATCCTCATAGATTTTGTGGAAGTTCTCTGCATGCATGAGTCTACATGTGTACCTACCCTCTCTGCATTAGAGGGAGAAACACAACAACCAAGTCAAAACACAACAAATTCCTAGAAAAACATGAAATGAAAAAGACATAAACAACAATAGCAAAGAGCCCAGAGGTGCCTGGAAAGGGGCCTCCTAGGCTCATGCTGCCCCCCTTGAGGGCTGGCCATCTCAGGAGCAAACCCTGCCCTGTTTGCCCTTTCCGGGGGGCAGGTGGGATTGTTTGGTGTGCTTTTGCCCACTTGTGGCCTCTGGAGGAGGGGATGGTGGCCTGCTGCGCTGCACTGCGCTGGGGAGAGCCTCCTGGGCTCACCAGTGCTGCTCCCAGCAGCAGCCATGGGCTGCAGCGCTGTGGGGCTGATGGCAGACTTGCCAGGGCCCAGGTGAGAGCCCCATGTAGTGGTGCCACTGGGTACATACTGGGTACATGGCGAGGGAGCAGGTGAGGCCGGGGCCAAGCCACTGTGTGTGTGTCTGTGCCAAACATCGTGCCGGAATGAGGTCTGTAGACACAGCAGCTGCACCGTAGCTGAGTGGGGAAGGAGCGGCTCAGACTGTGGGGCACAGTGAAGCAGCTGTCATCCCAGCATTCTGAGAGGCTGAGGCCGCTTAGACCTGTCCAGAAATGTAAAGGGGGCGGAGGTGAGTGGGGCTGGGGAGGAGCTCAGAGGAAAGGCCCCAAAAAAGTTTGCCCTGGAACCGGGAATTATACAGGTGAGTCTTAAAGGGCATAGCTGTTTGGCAAAACACTAGTCACTACTATTATTATTGTTGTTATTACTAATTTTAAATTTCACAGTTGTAGGTAGGTAAAACACACTTGGAAAAATAGCAGTGATTGTTGAACTGAACGATGGTGAGGGTTTGTCGTTTGCCATTCTCTTCTCTTGGGCATATGTTTGGAAGTTTTCCTAGTTAAAAAGCAGGGGGAAACAGTTGCCCAAGGCAGGAATTATTGCTCCCAGGTGCCCAGGATGAGAGCTGGGAAACTGAAGTGAACCAGTGAAGAACAGTATACCCGTATGCGGGCCCAGTAAGACACAAAGAAAACAGTTGCAGCTTCTCCAGACGCCACGCTGCCTGGCAGTGCAGTAAAAAGGGACCGAGGCCCAGTGTCAGCGGCAGTGACAAACTACCTACACATGTCCTGACCCCAAGATGTGTTCCGCCACTGTTGGATATGCAGATGGAAGGCCGGCCTTCCCCATTTAGTAGATATGCTTTAGGCCCTGTTGGAAGGAAGGAAGGAAGGAAGGAAGGAAGGAAGGAAGGAAGGAAGGAAGGAAGGAAGGAAGGAAGGAAGGATAGCGCCTTTCATTTAGCATCACTGCCAGGGAAATCAGTGTGTAAGAGCCTGTTGGAGGAACGTGGGAAGGTTGTTGGGTGAGGCTCAGGGGGCATGGGCGACTCCTGCAGACAGCATGGGCAGCCAAGGTCTGGGGCCAGCCAGGGCTACCAGGAAGTGACCGTGATGCATGTGTCCCACCCTATTGCAGTTGGAGCGGTGCCTGTCCTTTGCAAAGACGCCAGCTCTGGGGAGAGGGGCCGTCGTTTCAGCCAGGTGAAGACTCCACACAACCCCTTGGACTCCAGTGCCCCGCTGATAAAGAAGGGCAAGCAGAGGGAGGTGCCCAAGGCCAAGAAGCCCACCTCGCTGAAGAAGGTGTGTAGAGGGTTTCCTCAGTGGAGCCACTGTCAGCAGATGGCTGCACGTATCCATGCTGACCTCTCCCCGCTGTAGGAATCCAGATTTTCAGGCCGTATCAAGTTGTGTTCATGCTTCTCTAACAAACAGTTCCCCCGCTCTCCCACCAGGACGTGGCAGGGTGTGTGAGGCAGGGATTAATTACTTCAGCCATCTGCTAGGGAACTGTATTTTTTCTGCTTTGTGGTGACAGGGACAGAAGACTGAAGAGGAGAGTTCCTCTCCCTCCTCATGTTTTGTGCCCTCACCCCTGCTGGCAGTCCACACACACTTGAGGCTTTCCTGTCCTGTGCATGTGTCCTGGGTCTCTGCTCAGAGGCCCAGAGCTGGCTTCAGAGCCCAGGGTTCTCATGGCCTGCCTGCTTCACACCCCCTGCTCTGTGGGGTCTCTACTGTCTCCACACTGCAGAGGGGCCGTTCTGAGGACTGGTGCCAGTCCGAGTCCCGAGGCATGCTGATCAGGCAGCTTAAGGTGAGGAAGAGCTTAGCTTTTAGGTGCTGGTACTTAGGTGTTTTAATTATTACTTTGATTTTGAAGATTATTTTGAAAGAGCGGGAAGAGAGAAAGCAGCAGAGGCTCCGGGAAAACGCCATGAGCCCAGCTGTGGCCATTGATGAGGTGCAGGATGCGGAGAGTGGTACCGAGGAGCGGGCCGCCGACCAGGAGCAGGCTGCAGGTTCCTGCTTGCCGAGGAGTCCCCGAGGTGGGGCTGCTGTGAATGTGGGTGTTGTGGCAGCTGGGTTGGGGAAGAGTGAGGTGGCTCCCAGCACCCCGGGGAAGCCCACAGGCCTGTGCTGAGCTTAGTTCAGTGTTCAGACCCCAGCGCGTGAAGAGAAGAGCACAAGGCCAGGAGTAGGGTCCAGGCCTGGCTCTGGGTCTGAGCAGGGCTAAGGAGGTGAGCCTTTCCCCTCCCCAAGTGTGACCTGAGCCTCCACCCAGAAACAGCAGGGTGCCAGCAGGTGCCCAAACCACGCTGCTGTGGAGACTCACAGGTCCGTTTCTGGCTTCATGAGAGTCTCCAGGGCCCAAGGCAGAGCTTGTGGACTGTCATGGGAGAGTCAGCACCTGGACGGGGACCTGGAATGACCCAGAAGCCCTACCCTTGTGCATGTCCTCTCTGCTCATCTCTGTAGTCCTGGGGGAGAAGACGGATGCGCCAGGATGGTGATGGGCGAGGAGGCAGTGTCCTCTGTCGCGGTTCCCGGCTGCTAGAGGAAGGCTGCTATGCGCACAGGCGTGCTCGCCCCTGGCGCCTTCTCTGGAGCAGTATTGCCTTAGCTCCCGCCATGGTTTCCCAGCGTCACCCCAGTTACACCCAGCCTAGGAGGGGCGATATCCACGTTCCCATCCTTCCTGTCCAGGGCCTTATCCCTTGAGCTCACTGTAGCAGGTCTGGGGTGTGTTTTGCATCTCTGTCTCTGATCTGGTGGTCTAGGGGAGCCACTATTTGGGGACAGCAAGCTGTTACTGAACCTGTCCATGTGTTACATGGACCTCTGTCGTTTGAGGCATTCACAGGTTTTTCATTTTTCATTTTTCTTCTCGGTGCTAGGGCTGAGCCCCGGGGCCACAGGCGTACCAGGCCAGTGCCCCACCGCCGAGCTGACCCCCAGCCTGAGGCTCAGATGTTAGAGGTCAGCTCTTAAGGACTATGTCAGAAAGGAATGGCTTCAAGTGTTTAAGCATAAAAATTCTGAACCATAGCCCCTGTTTTTAAAACTTCTGGATAGCACGGTCTTCAGATCAGATTCCAGAATTAAAAGATGAATGTGGCCAGTGAGCTGCACCCTTGATGGAGGTTAGAATGGTAATTGTCCTGTGTATGTTACCACAGTAAAAGTGAAATGAATAAACACACTGAGGGGAAGAGAGGGTGTGGAAAACTGGAATGCCGCCCTGGCTCTGTCAGCTTTGCTGTTGCTTCAGAGGCTGTCATCGCCTGCCCTGCTGCTCCGCAGAACAGCTGGGAGAGTGGCAGGCCTGTGTGGGTGCTGATCACTTCAGCGGGACTGCCGTGGGCCAGCGCCGGGTGGTGGTCTTCCCTGCACCCTGGGCCTGCGGACATGCACAGTGACTTTCATCCCTCAAGTTTCAGGGGGAGCAGAAGAACCGGCCTCTTCCACTCCTGTGGTTGAGGGACAGTCAGAAGAGCTGACCGGTGCAGAGTTCCAGAAGGATCCTGAGGCCCGTCAGCCTGCGCCCGACCAAACCTCCTTCCCCAAGATCCACAGCCGCAGATTCCGGGAGTGAGTGAGCGAGGGCTCCCTGCCAGGCCTGGGAGAGGAGGACCACTTAGCTGGGTTTCTCCCTTGCACACAGCATCAGCATAGCAGCATATGCATAGCATCAGCGCCCTTAGCCGATTTTTTCCTTGCATGCATAGCACCAGGAATCCAGGGATTTGGACTGTTCTGCACTTACAGTCTGCAGGCTGAAAGTGATAGGGTATTTAGTTGTGTGGGTATTTGGGGGGCCGGACCCTCATATCTGTCTGAGTCCACTGTGGTTTCTTTCCTGCCCTGGTGATGGAAGAGGTGCCCATGATCCAGGATTGTAGGTGGATGGTGGTGACGGCAGGGATATCACTGGGGGCCTTTTTGTGATTTCACTTCTCCATATAAGTTCTTAAGGGCGGGATTCTTTGACCCTGTGTGCCTGCGCTTTCTTCCTTTTCCACTTTTCTTCCTGGGTAGGCGACGCAGGGATTTGCTTTCAGAACAGGGAAGACGTGTGGGGGAGTGGCCAGGACAGGGGGCTTTGCTCGCTATGGTGGAAGGCTGGGCCCAGAGAGCTCCGTCCCATTACGATGCAGGGCGACGAGGATGCCTTGGTCACTGGCTTCCTTGGGTTGGTCAGTAGTTGCAGGGCTCTGCCGAGTGTTCCTGCCCCAGGTCCTGTCTAACGCTGTCTGTGCGTCTCCTTCCTGGGCTAGACGGTCGCAGGGCCAGGGCCAAGTTCTTGATGTCTGATGTTCCTTTCAGTTACTGTAGCCAGATGCTCAGTAAAGAAGTAGACGCGTGTGTCACGGATCTGCTCAAGGAGCTGGTCCGTTTCCAGGACCGCACGTACCAGAAGGACCCGGTCAAGGCTAAGAGCAAACGCCGGCTTGTGCTGGGGCTGAGGGAGGTTCTCAAACACCTGAAGCTCGAGAAGCTGAAGTGCGTCATCATCTCCCCCAACTGTGAGAAGATACAGTCCAAAGGTAACGCCTGCTCCGCGGGCCGGGGCCGGGGCCGGGGCCGGGGCCGGGGCCCCGCGGCAGGCACTGGCTGGGGCGGAGGGCTGGCTGTGCCCCCGGCCCCGGCCTTGGCGACTTGCCTTGTTTTGTTTTGTACCGGGTGACTGCTTCCCTCTGGAGCAGGGACGGAAGCACGGGCTGCTGGTGTAGGCTCTGCGTGGGAGCTGGACAGGGTCACTGGCCAGTCCGGCCACAGAGATGGCACAGGGCAGCCTCACCAGCCAGGCTCCCTGCGGCTGTTCAGTGTGTGAATGGCCGTCTGTCCCCTCACTGTCAGGGTGGCTTTGTCTGAGTACTTTGCCTTTTTCTGGGGCTAGAAGGTGCTTTTCATTGGATGGTAGGTGTTACATAAGGCGACAGTAACCCCTCGTTGGTGATGTTGCCTGTCTACCTTGTGCTTGGCTCTCGGGGATGTGGCTGTCTGTGTTATGTCTTCCCTGGTCCACAGCAGTAGGGATATCACTGGGGGCCTTTTTGTGATTTCACTTCTCCATATAAGGGCGGGATTCTTTGACCCTGTTTGCCTGCGGGAGAGTACAGCTCGATGGTGGTTTCCTGCCTAGCATGTGCCTGGCCCTGGGTGGCGTCCCAGCCCTGTGCCATAGTCAGGAGCAGAGCGGCCTTGCTCGCATGTCCCCAGCCTCACCTTGTGAGCACAGGGAGCAAGAGGGAGCATCTGTGGACTTGCCCGCCTTCCTCAGCTCCTCTCCTCCCCCTGCCGTGTGAGCCTCAGGTCGGCCAGAGCTCTGCTGTGAGGGAGCAAGTCGCAGTCTCGGGCTGAGCTGCGTGATGATCTGACCGTTAGCGCTCCAAGTCCAAGCTGGGCGGCATGCAGACGTCCAAGGCCTGCAGTGGCCCAGCAGCAGCCTTAGGGACCTCCTCAGGCATGGCTTGTCCTATGCTTGCTCAGCGCCAGGACAGTGGCCCTGCTGACCTGAACACAATGGAATTTCAGTGACCTGAAGCCTTTGCAGGTCACTGGAAAGAACAGGCCGTTTGTTTTCCTGCTCTTATCACAGTGAACCTGTGTAGCTGAAAGGGTCACGTCATCACCAGGCTCTAGGGAGAAGGCAGCTGAGGACCCCGTCTTCCCACAAGCCTGCCTCCCCGCTCAGCCCCAGCTAGTCTGGGGTGTTTCTTCCCATAGTCTCCAGTGTGTGGCCTGCAGGCTGCTGTTGACCCTTTCCACTTTACTCATTTGATGACTTCCCAGTGGAATCATCCTCCAGCTTCCTAATGTCTGGGGTTCTAGTTCTTCACCTCAATATTGGGGATTGAACCCAAGGCCTTTACACTGAGCTGCATACCCAGCCCCATTTTTGTATTTCATTTTTGGGACAAGCTCTTGCTGTGTTACCCAGGCTGGGCTTGAACTGGTAATCCTCTCGTCTTAGCCACCTAGGATGCTTGATATTTAATTTTGTATACACATAACATTAATCTTACCTGCGGCCTCAGCCAGCTGCCTCACAGCTTTCAGACAGCTGGACGTGAGGCTCTCGTTCTGGCTTCCTGCGCCTCTTGTGCAACTGGTCACCCTGCGGGCTTCTGCTTCCACACTGTTCTACTGGAATGTGCTGTCTCGGGATTCTTGGTCTCTGCACTTGTTTGCTGAAGCACGTGCCACTCTGTGGGCCTTGGTCTCCTGCTCGTTACCACAAATCCACAAATCTGGCGTGTGGCACTGTGGGTGGAGGGGCTCAGACCTGGGAGGGCCAGGGTGGTACAGAAGTGTCAGCGGACAGTGGACTACTAGCCAAAGACAGCATGGGGCAGGGGCAGGGGCCAGGTCCAGTGGGCCCAGGGATTTGTGCTGAGCTCCCAATGGTGCTGCCCCAAGAAGCCCACTGGAAAAAGCTTGGTTATGGGCGAGGTGTTTGGGCTGCTGCCTGGAGGGATGTGCCCGGGGGTGGTGTGTCCTCCCACCCTGCCAGAGCTGGTCACATGCCCCTGGGAAGGCGGGCTAGGGGTCCCAGCCTCCAGTGCCTGTCCTGTCCTCACTGCTGCCATCAGAGGTGTGGTGTGTGGGGACCTGTCTCACCTGAGGGCTTCGGCTGGAGACCTGGTGCCTCCTCACTGCCATCACCGGGCCTGCGCTGCACTTCTTCCTGTGCTGCCCATACCTGAGCTTAGGGACACCCAGCATCCAGGCCTAGCCAGCCTAGCCTGTCCCCGCCGTGGTTTAGGTCTAGGCTGGCTCCGTTGCCCGTGTGTATTTCCGCTTTTCAGACTCTGACCTTCTCCTGAGGATTCCTGTCTGGACAGTAAGAAGGTGGACGTGCTGTCCTTGGCCCGTAGTTCACTGCCCCCCGCACATACCTCGCCCATCTCTGGTGGAGGCTGGAGTTCTCCTCCATTGGCAGCTTGAGGATTTGTTACAGAGTTAAAGTATAGTTGTTCGCTCGCCAGTTCCTACCTTTTCTGCTTTGAGGCGTAAGGGATTTGGCTGGCTAAGATAGACAGCGGCTGGTCATTTTACAGACAAGTTAGTATGGCCTTGAGCCACGTTAAGGTGAACTGCATCTGCCCAGAATGGCATTTTACTTAAGAATTCCAAACTTAAACATGTAGGCTCGCTTATCAGGGCTCAGCATTTTTCTTGCTTATCTGAGCTCCCCTGTGACACCTTAAGTGGTCAGCCTTGGAGTGAGCATGCTTTCCTCTCTTATTAGTGACTTTCGCTGCCAGGCTGTTTGAGCAAAGCAGCCTTGACTTTGCTACTTGCGTTGGGATCTGCAGTGAGTCTAGAAAGACCCCAGCCCCAACCTCGCCACGGTCAGTTACTAGAGTGGAGGGCTGTGGAGAGCAGCAAAGGGAAAGAAAGACACATGGAGCAGAGCTGGGAGGCCTGGCACACCCATGCCCTCCACCAGCACATCCCAGAGCTCACACCACAGCTGGGAAGAGCAGGTGGTGGCATAGCCACATGCCCTGCACACTGAGAGGCACAGGGTGCCATGTCAGCACCCAGCCCAGCTCCCTGGCCGGCCTTCAGAGGGTACAGATGGGCCTACTGGATGGAGTTCTTCCACACTGCACTGGAGCGCAGCATTGGAGCCCAGGCAGACACTGGCAGAGGGAGACGCTCCGTGGGAGACAAGCAGCAGACACTACTGGACTTAACCAGTCCCTCGTGAGAAGGCCTCATAGCAGTATCCCATCCCCCACCGCTGCCCAGGCTGCCCTTTGCCAGCCCGTGCAGAACTAGTGTGCTTCCTCCAGCTCATGTCCCTGGAAGGGCTTCCTCATTGCTGGTTTTCATAGGGCACAGTATGCAGAATTAAGGACCGTGGGCTTCAGAGTTCATCTCTAGTCCAGCCACACAGAGTCCAGGTCCCATGCTGTAGGGCAGGACTGGCCACCTTTGACAAGTTTGCCAGTGGTGAATAACCAAAGCAAACCTTTGTCTTCTTTATAGTGGTTTTGGGAGAGGCACATATGCAGGCCTTGGCAGGATGGGCATCATTGACCCCAAGTCCCTGCCCCACTTGCCTCTCAGGATAGCCTGGTTTCCGCCCACACAGTAACACAACCTCTTGGGGATTTGTATTTTTCTTAGGAGATGTGTTCAGCATCTTTTCACTTACTAACCTGTTATTTTCTATTAGTTTGTATACTTTACCCATTTGTCTTTTAGGGAGCTGACATTTTATTAGAATATTGTAAACACTGGTACTTTTCATTGTTTTTTCTCTTCATTTAGATTTTATTTTATTAACCTTTTTCTACAGGGCTATTAAGGAGTTTTTAAAGTTGTTTCTCCCTGGTTGTTCGATGTTTTTATATGTTAGGTAGACCACATTTCAGTGTAAGACGTAGAGCATGAGTCTAGCTGGACCTTTGCGGAGCCCGCCCCGCCGCCCCAGCCCTTCCCCAGTGAGCGCAAGTGTCTTCCTCACAAGCTCACCTGTGACACATTCCAGTCGCTGCCGGACTCTGCCTCTGGGCTGCGTCTCCTTGTTAGCAGCCTTGAGCTTTGTAACAAGCTTGGAATGCGGCAGTGCCAGCCTCAGGTTTGCCATGTTTCATTTTAAGAAGTCCTGCTTTCTAGTAAGCTTAAACTTGAAAGGTTAGCATTAATGCATAGATGACATTTTATCATTTTAGCTTGTGCTGTCCGGGAACACGGGTGCTCTTTCATACAGACACTCATGCACCATGGAAGTCGTGCTGTGAATCCTTCCTGTTGCTGAATAAACGCGTCTGTGCCGAGGCAGCCTTTGGGTGCTGCTGTAAGTGGAGCAGTCAGTGAGGGGCCTCTGTCTGCCAGCAGTGTGGGCAGCTGTGTGCCTGAGGCCCTCACTCCTGCGGTGGAGTGCTTCCTGCTGTGTGTGTGGGCTTTCTCCCCTCCCCTCCCCTCCCCCCCAGGCTGAAGGATGAGAGGGGCTGTGGAGGGCGAGGAAGCCTGCTCTCTGAGCCCCTGGTCTTGTGTGTAAGTTGGGGCTCAGCACCTGTCTTTGAGGGTTTGGGCTGGGTGCAGAGCCCGTCTCGGGAGGCAGCGGGGCCGTGGCCTGGCAGGAAGCCTTATGTGGTTCTCGCCAGGGCTTAACTTGGCTGTTGCGCAGCAGCTGCACAGCGTCCTACAGGTGGCTCTGGAGGACCGTCTTGGAGAACGGTTCCCACACATGGCTGGTTAGTGCCTGCTCTCTGGGGGAGTTCGGCAGAGGCCGCAGAGCTGTAGGCCAGGGGCTGCTGTCCAGACAGCCAGGCTCCGCCGCAGCCTCTGTGGTGTGTCCTTGTCCTCTGACTAGGTGGGCTGGACGACACTCTGCACACCATCATCGATTACGCCTGTGCACAGAACATCCCCTTTGTGTTTGCGCTCAATCGCAAGGCTCTGGGGCGCAGTTTGAACAAAACAGTTCCCGTCAGCGTGGTGGGCATCTTCAGCTACGACGGGGCGCAGGTGAGATGGGGCCTGAGCCAGGAAGGGCTGGAGGATGAGACGTGGTCTCGGTCTCGCTGTGGGATAACCTAGATCCCTGCCAGGCTACACTGAGGGGCGCCACCCTGAGCCCCAGGCCGGCCCTGAGTTTGGCTCTGGCTGACTGCTACTGTTGGCGCCAAGTGACAGCCTGGAGGCTCTGGGTGGCTCTAGGTGGCTCTCGAGGCTATTGCCCCAGTTTCTCTGTGGTGGTGATCGCTAAGTGTGCAGTGACTGAGGGTCATACCAGTGCATAACATGTGTGCTCTCACTTGTGTCCAAGGACCAGTTCCACAAGATGGTTGAGCTGACCATGGCGGCCCGGCAGGCATATAAGACTATGCTGGAGAACGTCCGGCAGGAGCTGGCGGGGGAGCCCACTCCTCAGACGCCTCCCGACCTGCCCTCTGAGGGCCCCAGCGGCTCCGTGGAGGACACGGCCCCAGCTCCCTCTGCAGAAGAGCCACACTACAGTGAGTGGATGGGGTGAGGGGCTGCGGCTCACGCAGGGTCCTCAGGAGGGCACCCTGCGTCCATGGTGCCAGACCTGCTGCAGGAGGGCACCCTGCGTCCATGGTGCCAGACCTGCTGCAGGAGGGCACCCTGCGTCCATGGTGCCAGACCTGCTGCAGGAGGGCACCCTGCGTCCATGGTGCCAGACCTGCTGCAGGAGGGCACCCTGCGTCCATGGTGCCAGACCCGCTGCAGGAGGGCAGGCAGTCCAGGCCACAGCCTGCAAGCCTTGAGAATTGTGAGGGCCTGACAGATGTCACACACATGTCACCCAGAGAATGGTCTTAAAGGTAGCTCACCAAGGACCGTCTTAGGAGGCCGAGTGGAGTCTCAAGGGGTGCTCTTGGGGTATGATGGAAGTTGCTCATCGAGGGGACTCAGCAGGCCTAGGGGGCAGAGCCTGCCAGGGCACCGCTGAGCAGGGGAGTGTTTCACTCCCCGCTGGCCTCCTGCGAAGAGGGGTTTCGGCTTGTCCACCCCTCACTGCCGTTTCCTCTTCTAGTTCAAGTCTGGAGAAAACACCTGGAAGCGTACAGTCGCTGCACCCTGGAGCTGGAGGAATCCCTGGAGGCCTCCGCCTTGCGGATGAGCACCTTGAATTTATAAGGACAGTGCTCTTCCTTCGCGTCTTTGTGTGGTGGGTAAGGAGCTGGGAGCTTGAAGAGACTGGGGCTTCTCTTGTCAGTGTTCCACCAACCTCCGTACTTTGTATGGCTGTTGAATTTGGAAATTAACTGACTCGAAAGGCGCAAGAAGCAGTGGTTATAAGGCATTGGGAGTCGGGATTCCTGGGAGATGTGGCCTGGAGAACACTGGAAATGTAGCCCTCGGGCCCTGGGCTGGGAGGAGCCCTCCCCTCCCCTCCCCTCCCGCTCCTCCCCTCCTCTCCCACCCCTGGGCACAGCAGGCCTGGGCCCAGTCCCAGGTGGGCAGGGCTTCCTGCCTGAGGGGCTGTGGCACAGGGTGGGGGAGCAGTCAGTGGCACCAAGGGCAGTGGAATGGGCCCTTTCTCCTGGGACAGAGCTCTCAGGGGACATGAGGAGGGTTTGCTAAAATGAGCCTCAGAAGGAACAAGGGTTTTCTGACCTGCGACTTCTTGACATCAGTTGTTCATTTGTCTTTTTTTCGAAGAAACAGTATATATTGAAGTTGCTAGATTTCAGTTTAGTTAGTCTACAGATCTTTTTTAAATGAGCATATTCTAAATGTGATTTCTGTTATAGAGCCCAAGGGGCAGAGCTTACTTTCATATTTTCCCAGTAAGAAAGAGGGTCTATTTATTTTGAATAAAGAGTGATTATTTAATTTCAGACTTAAGTGCTTTTAGCCTTGTTGGTCTCACTCATAGTGGTTCCTTCCACGTCCTGAGTTGACCCCTGCAGACACTGGTGCTGAGCCAGGCCAGGTGGCCTTGTATGGGGCCCTCTCATATCTCGCAGTGGCCCCTGCCAAAGCCTCCAGCCAACACTGTCTGGGAGCCTTTCCCTTCACCAAAACCAGTGGCACGAAGTGCTTTCACCTGTCTGCTGGCCAGGCAGACAGGGCCTATTCCGTATGGGCTTTGGAGCTCTGTTCTGTCCAGTCCTGCCAGACACTCACATCCGAGAAGTGGCCTGTGGTGAACAGCTTGGATCTCATGAGAGAGTCAGGGCAGTGCTGCGGACAGGACTGGCAGCGCAACCACAAGGTGTGTGTGGCCACCTTTGGGGCCTGTGGTGACCACTGTGCAGCTGGTTGTGGACGTATTCTGGGCTTGTGTGGAGTGGCTGTGGCTGGCGAGGTCAGCGTGAGAGAGGAGGGCGTCTTCTGCCTGCCCCTCGGCACGAAGCCTGAGCAGGTGAATGTCCTGAATTCGAAAAAGGCGCTCATGTGAGAACAAAAGCCCCCACGTGCAGTTTATGGGGGAAATTTAAACAGCCTTTCAACTGTACTCAGCAGGTAGAAGTTTTACATTTGATGAGACAAAAAATTATTTTAACGTGTTTGTTGGAGATGAAGGTTTTCAGGCCCTTCTTGGAGGGCTCCGGATCTGTGATGCCAGTTGTGCTAATTGTGGCCTAAACGTGGCTGAAGGAGAGGCTTGGGGTGGGCGGCTGAGCAGAACAGATGTGCGGCTCTGGTGTTACTGCGCGTGGCGTCACAGGTGCCTGCTCAGGGCTGCAGTCCTCCTCAGGAAACCCTGCCACGGAGCTGCGAGTGTGCCCGTCTCAGAGCCTGCACCTGCTCCCCCGAGGCAGCCTTGGGGGTCCAGAGCCAGCAGTTCACGTGGCAGTTGCTGCTGTCGAGCCCACACCATAGGAGCCCCAAGTGGAAGCGGGGAACTCACGGCAGAGCTTCCTGTCTCGTGTCCTTCACAGTTCTGTGAGCAAGGTGCTGGCTTGCGTGCGGATGGTGAGCAGGCGCCTGGCAGCCTCCAGACCTCTTGGGTTGCCCCCCGTGTGTGGCGATGGGGAGAGAAGGTGCACAGACAGGCAGCCGGGCAGCATGGGGTCCGCGTGCATGCCAGTCCATGCGTTGCTCTCCCAGGAAGATTCCAGGGCAGAGGTGCAGAGCAGGCTGTGCTCACAGGGTGAAGAGGCAGCTGAGTCACAAGAGGAGCTTGGCTGTGTGTGTGTGTGTGTGTGTGTGTGTGTGTGTGTGTGTGTGTGAAATGTAAATCAAAATTTCATAACAGTAATTCAATAACAATAGTTAATACATTGCATGTTGTGATAACTGACTTGAGTATTTTTCCCTTCTATTCTTTCCCAATTTCTTCCCATTTCACAACAACTATTGTACATTTTAGACCTTATTTTCTCTTTCAGTTTCTCACCTCAGAGACAATTTGATGTTTACACCTGTGAGTCTGGTTTATTTCACTTATAAGTATGGTCTCCAGTTGCATCCATTTACCTATGTTTCCAGATTATCCTTCTTTATGCCAGAAAAAATAACACTTTTTTTTTTTTAACCCATTTCTTGGTTGATGGGCATTTGGGTTGTTTCCAAGGTTTAGCTATTTCAGAATGTTCTCCTATAAACATGGATGCACCATATATCACTGTGGTATGTTTTTAATTCTTTTGGGAAGATACCCAGAAGAGCACTGAGGAGTAGCTGGGTCAAATGGGACCTTTAGTCCTAGTTTTTGCAAGAATAGCCATACTGATTTCCACAGTGGTTGTACCTGTCTGCACTCCCACAGTGGAGAAGGGTTCCTTTTTCCCCACAGCCCCTTCAGCATTTCGTATTGGTTGATTTATTGATGATAGCCATTTTTATGGGGTGAGATGAAATCTCAGTTTTAATTTGCATCTCTGGAATAAGCTGTGATGCTGGTCATTTTTTTATATATTTATTTGCTATTTGTATTTCTTCATCTGAAAAGTGTACATTTATCTCAGATTTCCATTTTTTAATTGGGTCTTTGAATTTGTGAGGTCTGATTTTTTTTTTCCAATTCTTTATATATTCTAGATAGAAGTCATTTGTCTAAGGGACAGCTGGCTAAAATTTTTTTCCCACCCTGTAGGTTGTCTTTTCACTCAGTGATTTCTTTTGATGTGCAAAAAAGCTTTTTAATATGAGATCCCAGTTGTTGATTCTTTGAAGTATTTCCTGTGTAGTCTAGGTTTTGTTCATGAACTATGTGCCTATACCTATTCAAGATTTCTACCTACTTTCTCTTTCAGTAGGTTTAGTGTTTCCAGTAAGTTTAGTTTTAACATTTAGATCTTTGATCCTTTTTTGACTTTAATTTAGTGCATGGTGATAGACACAGACTAGTTTTAGTCTTTGGCATGTAGAGAGCCAGTCTTTCCAGCACCATTAAAGAGGCTGTCTTTCTTCCAGTGAACATGTTTGATGCCTATATCAAAGATAAGGTGGCTGAGAGTGTTTGTAGTTATGTCTTCATCTTCTAATCTCTTCCACTGACCCTCACATCTGTTGTTTTGCTAGTACTATGCTGACTTTATTACAGCTCTGTAGTATTTCAAGTCAGGGATTGTGATGCCCCTGCTTGCCATTGTTGCCCAGGATTGCTTTTGCTATTCTAGGTCTCTTCTGGTTCCAAATGAATTTTAGGAATGTTTTCTCTAGTTCCATGAGGTATTCTAATGGTATTTTAATCAGGATTGCATTAAACCTGTACAACAATTTTGGGAATATGGCCATTTTCACTATATTGATTCTCCTTATCCAAGAGCAAGGAGTATCCTTCCATTTTCTGATACCCCCTCCAGTCTCCTTTTTGAGGTCTGTAGCTTTCAATGTAGAGGTCTTTTATTTTATTAGATTGATTCCTGAGTGTTTCACTTTTTTTGGATGCTATGATGAAGGGTGTGGTTTCCCTAATGTCTCAGTGTTTTTTTTGGTGTACAGGAATGCTATTGATTTTTGAGTGTTGACTTTATATCTAGCTACACAACCAAATTTGGTTATTTAATCTAGAAGTCTTTCAGTGGAGTTTTGGGGGTCTTTAGTGTCATGTCATTTGAAAATGATACTTTAACTTCTTCCTTTCCTTATCTCTCTCCCTTGTCTAATTGTTCTGGCTAATATTCAGGGCTATATTAAATAGAGGTGGCAGTGAGCGTTGTTGTTTTGTTCCTGATTTTAAAGTGCAAACTTTCAATTTTTGACCATTTAGCAAGATTTTGGCTGTTGGTTTGCCATAGATGGCTTTTTTTCAGATTGAGATAAAGACCATTCTGACTTTTTGTAGGGTTTTTATCAGAATGAGTTCTGGACTTTGTCAAAAGCTTTTTTTGCATGTATCGAGATGATTGTGTGATTTTTGTCTTTGACTCTATTGAGATATGGTGTATTAATCACATTTATTGATTTGCATATGTTGAACCATCCCTGTATTCCTGGGTGGTCGTGGTATATAATATTCTTGTTAGTTTGCTGTATTCTGTTTGCTAGTATCTTATTGAGGGTTTTTGCATCTATGTTCATTATGGAGATTGGCTTATTCTCTTTTTTGGTTGGGTCTTTGTCTGTTTTTGCTATCAGTATAGTACTTGAATGATTTAGGGAGTATTGCTTCCCTTCAGTTTCATTAAAGAGCTGGAGAAGTATTGGCATTAAATCTTCCCTAAATTTCTTGTAGAATTCAGCAGTGAATCCATCAGAACCTGGGTTTTTCTTTGTTGGTAATGTTTTAATTACATTTTCAATTTCATTATTTCATACTGAGTTATTCAGAGATTTTGTATCTTCTTGATTCAGCTTTAGTAATTCATATGTATATAGGAAACTGTCCATTTGTTTTGTGTTTTCCAACCTAGAAAAATAAAGATTTTTGAAGTAGGTATTGATGATCTTCTGAATTTCCATAGGATCTGTAGTGAGTTCACCTTTTTCATTCCTCACTGTCTGAATTTGCTTTTCTTTCCTTTTTTTGATAATGTTAGTTCTAAGGGTTTATCAATTTTATTTATTATTTCAAAGAACCAACTCTTTGATTCATTAATTCTTTGTACTATTTTCTTAGTCTCAGTTATGTTAATTTCTGCTCTGTTCTTTATCATTTCCTGCCTTGTATGGCCCTTTGGGCTTCACTTGCTCTTCTTTTCCAAGAAACTTCAGGTGCAACATTAGGTTATTTGTGCTCACTCTGTTTTCCTGATGTGAGAATTGACTGCTATGCATTTCCCTCGTAGGACTGCTTTCATTGCATCCCACAGGTTTCAGTATGTTGTGTCTGCATGTTTATTTGTTTATTTCGTCTGTGACTCATTGGTTGTTCGGGGGGTGTTAATTTCCATGTTTATGGAGTTATTGCGGTTTCTTTTGCCAGTAATTGCCAGTTTCATTGCACTATGGTCAGCTAATATGCATAGGATAACTTCAGTTCCTTTGCATTCACTTAAGCATGTTTATGGCCTAGTATATGGTCTGTTTCAGAGAATGTTCCACATGCAACTGAAAAGAATGTATATTCCGATGTTGTTGGGCAGAACACTGTAAACATCTAAAACACAGCTTTGGTTCATTTCTGATGCTGGTTTGCTGATTGTTTTCTTTAGTTGATCTATTTGTGGCAGTGGGGTATTAAAATCCCCCATTACAACTGTGTTATTTATTGGTCATTTGATTTTTCATGTCTCACAAATGTTTGTCTCCTATAGTTGGGTGCTCCTCTACTTGGTGCACGTATATTTGATTGTTTCTCTCCCTATTGAATTTTTCCCCTAATAAACATTCTGTTTTGATCCTTCCTGGTTTGAAGTTACAGAATAGCTGCCTCTGCTTTTTTTGGGTTCCTGTTGCATGGAGTATTGTTTTTCATTCTTTGACTTTCAGTCTATGAGTTTCTAGTTGAGTTAAATGTGTTTCTTGTACTCAGCATATTTTTTGGATCTTGTTTCTTGATCCATCATGCCAGTCTGTTTCTTTGGATTGGTATAAATTGAGGCCATTTACATTGATGGTTATAACTGATATGCATTGGCTTATCTTTGCTATATGTTATTTTCCTGCTCTTGATTCCTTGCTTTTCCCCTCTGTTTAATTGCTTGCTTTTCCCCTGTTTAAATGGATTCTTTCTGTTGTTGATCTTGGAATTGTCATTTTTATTTCTGTGTAGAATATCTTTCATTACCCTTTGTAGTGTTGCTTTGGTGGTCATGAATTTTTTTCAGTTATTTGTTGTGGGAGTATCTTTATTTTTCCATTAATTTTGACAGATAGTTTTGCAGGGTACATCAGTCTGGGTTGAAAGTTGTTTTCTTTCAGGGCTTGAAGTACCTTCATTCACTCCAAGCTCTTCTTGAATGAGGGCTTGTGTTGAGAAGTCTGCTGTGATTCTGATGGGCTTTCCTTTAGAGGTGATCTGTTTCTTTTCTCTGACAGCTTTTAATATTCTGTTCTTGTGTTAAATTTCTGAGATCTTGGATTTATTTTGGTTGTGGCTAATGGATTTCTGTATGCCTCACTTACATGTGTGTCAGATTCTTTTCTCATGGTTTGGAAATTTTTTGCTATTCTGCAAATAATCATTTATGTCATTTTTATTGATTCCTGCTTTTTCATTGACACTGATCAGCTTTATATTATTTGTCTTTGCATCATCTTGCAGCTGTTGAATTGTGATTTCCTGATCCCCAGTTATTTTTAAGAGATCTTTTCCTTCATGATCACTAACCATAATCCTGTCTTCAGGGTCTGAAGGTCTCTTCAGTTTTGTTTAAGCAGTTTTGTGAGCTTTCAGTGGAATTTTCATTTCCTGTATTTCGGTTTGAACCAGTTGCATGCATCCTGTTTCTTTCCTGTATCGATCATTCATGGTTTCCATCATTTTCTGTTGATTCCTTTTTTTTTTTTTTACCTACCTCTACTGTAGATTGGCTGAGCAATTCATCACTGCCGTCATCTCTCTTTTTTAAAAAACCTCAGAGATCGTTTCTGATCTGATTTCCTCTACAGCCCCTGGATTTGTCTTACTTCGGTTGGTATCACTGCAGAAATTTCAGCTGTGGGTGTCCTGGGCTTGTTCTGGGTGGCTGCAGTTCTGAGGTTGCATTTTGCTTTTGCATCTCATCATTTTCTGTATCAGTGGTTTTTATTTTGTTTTCTGTGTTTATCCTTGTACGTTTTTGTAGTAGGTAGCTTTATTATTCCTATCGAAGCTTCTCTAGGGAAAATCTATTCTTCAGGGATGTTTTCTGTGTGTAGGAGGCTCTTGGTTTGTGTCTGTCCCAAGACCCTACCTCCCCAATTAAGAGTGAGATGGTGGTATGTGTTTGGCTCAGTCCCTAGTCCTTTGATGCTGGGGTATGATGAGGTTATTACTCCAGAATTTCCCAGTACTGTTATGGAAGTGAGAACAACTGTTAAAACAGATATGACATCCTAGCTAAAATAGTGCAATTGGCAAGAACAGTAGCATCAAGCATGGTTTAGAAACTGAGAAACTGCTAACTATTAATTTTGTACCTTAAACCATAGGAGCAAAATCTACATTTATTTAACAGAACTGATCAGATATTGGGAGCTTACATGCAAAGTGTTTCCCCTTGGTGTAGGGGTGGCTTTATTCCCTGGTCAGGAAGGATAGTGGATAGAACAGAGATAACCGAAAAGAAATAAAGTAGAAGCCAGGCTGGAGGACCAAGGGTGACCATACAAGCTTGGGAAGCTTGAAAAGAGGGCAGATGAGAAAGAAAGAAGGAATAAGCGAGGTATTACAGACATTAACCAGAAAAATTAGACTATCCAGTCATAAGAAAATACAGTTAAGGCCTGGGATTTACCTCAGGGGTGTAAGTGCCTGCCTGGCAAGTGCAAGGTCATGAGTTTGTTCTCTGGTACCCACCCCCCAAAAAAAAGAAAAAAAAGAAAAGAAAATACAGTTAAGTCTAGAGAGGTAATTGAAGAAAGGGGGAAAGAAGACAAATAGATTGGGATAAAAATACAGGTAAAAGACCAAAAAAAAAAAAAGTCCCTCTAGTGCTTACTGAGAGCCCAGAACGACTGGGTAACACTGCCAAGCCGGCATGGCGCTCGAGCTGGACTCCAGGCTGACCTTGTGCCCCGCTCACGTGTTGCGTGGGCTGGCGCTCTGTGGCCTGTGGCTCCTGCCGTTGCCATCCAGGGCTACTCAGTCCCGTGGCTCACCTCTCCCACTCAGTGCTTTACCAGGCCCTCTGCCCTGGGCCCACCTCCACTGCAGCCTGTAACTGTACGGGCGGGCGAGGTGTGGGGTGTGCTGTGGGTGTCTGCTCCCGCCCCTGGCAGTGTGGGGACAGCCCAGGGCCGCATAGCCCCGAGGGACAGGGCTGGTTTATCCCTCCTGCCTCTGTAACCATAGGCCACGGCAGAGGGCTTGGCTGTGCATTTACTGTGCAGCCCTGCGCTCTTTAATCATGCTGCTAGTGGTTCCAGTTAGGCTCTGGTGCACAAAAGGGGCCGGAGGAAAAGACGAAAGACAGGAAAAAAGCCGAGGAAATAGGGAAAGCTGGCGGAGTTTCGGGAGGGGGACGTTGGCTCCTGTGTCAGCGCCATCTGCTGGGCTGTGGTGTCCTCTGTCTAGAGGAAGGCAGAAGAGGCAGGGGACCTGTGTCCCAAGTCGGCCCTGTGAGCCCCACTGTTTTACCGTATGCTTGTCCTCCTCGGAGTCCAGGCCCAGTGACCCTCCGGCGGCCGGGCGTCTTCCTAGGTCCTCCGTCTTTGTCCTGCTTAGCTGTGCGCCTCTCGTTCCGGTTAATCTTAGTCTCAGGTTGCGTCCTCCCTCCCTCGCAGTTGCCTGAGCAGCTCTGACCGAGGCTGCTCCTGTCATCATCCACGTTGTCTTTCTCCTCAGCTTGCATTTTCACAGAGGTTTTGCTTTTACGATGCCGATGCCGTGACACTGTCATTTTGCAGACCATGTGCAGCAGGGCTCCAGATTCAGGCTTGCCCGGGCTTGGGCCGAGCCTGGACAAGTTTTCGCACACAGTGAGGGCACTGTTAGAGATTACAGACTCGGGCAGTGTAATAGCACACTCGGCACTCGGGCTGCTTTGGGAGCATTTAATACAGCACAGGCAGGTGTCCCACTGTGGGAGCAGAGCACGGAGTGAACGCTCACAGGTGAGAGCCACGGCGCTAGCAAACAGAGCCCAGCCTCGGGGGATCAGTGCGACACACAGGTGTTACAGATCCGCCCTGCACTGACCTTGCCACCGACACGGGCTGGACAGTGGTAGGGTTTCACTAGCAACCTCAGCACCTGTCCCACGGCGGGCTCAGGGAACAGTAGGATGTTCGGGCAGGGAGCTGCAGGCTTGGTTTCTACCTGCACAGCCCAGGGAAGGGGGGGTGCACGTTCAGGGTGGGGTCCTTGACATCATGGAGGGGTGGCCACTGCGGAGCAGGAGCTGTCACAGGATTTGTATCCCCTCCCCAGCCGTGTCCCCCATTACTGGCAGGCAGGTCATCTGGGGTGCCTGAGTACTTCGTTTCACAGAGGCCATAGTGCTGTGCCGGGCGCCCTGGGGCTCAGGGCTTTGCTGCTGCCCAGTTGGTGGCTGCATGCACAGCCGCTGAGGTGGACAGTCGCTGCCTTGGGTCCGGATCCCATTGCCCAAGGCAGCAGGTCCCCCCAGGGCCCGTCGGGAACTGCCTCCTGGGACTACAGGATATCCTTGCTGCAGCTTTCCTGAAACAACAAGGGGCCTAGAGTTCTTGGCTGAACCTGTGGCCCCTGCCCAGTTCCTTCCCAGGTCACTTGGGGTGCTGCTGTGAAGGCCCACGTGTCCCGGTGTGGGTCCCTTGCTGCCTGAGGAACAGCGCACTTGAGAAGGAGTGGCCCAAGGTGACACACAGGCAGCCCTTTGGCTTTGACGCGTTTTGCAAGTGGACGATGTATGCCCTGGGACTGCTCAGCCAGGCGTTCTCTGGAAGGGCTTGGGCACAGCTGTGGCCCGTTTGCCCTGCTGTGACGAGACCACCTGTGCATACCTGCCCACAGCCTGACCTCTGTGTGGCCACTTATCCAGCAGTAAATGCGGCCTTAACTCTGGATGCAGCCAGAACAGCTTCTGCCTACCAAGTGGGCCCTGCCTGGGTACACTGCTGTCCCACGGCAGCCACAGCCTCAGAGCGGGGCCTGGCTGTGGCCTCTCCTGCTTCCTGGCAGCACCCAGCCAGGAGCCACCAGCCATGCAGGCCACTGGCATCAACCAGCTCAGGGCCTTGTCCAGGGGCTGGGGCAGCTGTGGGGCCTACTAGCCAGACATCGGCCTGTCTGTACAGCCTTGGCCCCTGAGAGGGCAGCTTGGGGCACCTTGATCCCTTACGGCCTCAGCGGCCAGAGCAGGGTGCTCCTGGGGCTGCAGGATTCTCAGAGCACAGCTGCTCCGTGGCCACTGCCGGCTGGCCCAGGTACCTACCCACGCCTTCCTCCAGCCCTGCATCAGCCGGTCGTGCTCCCCGGCCACCGCCCTCCAGGCTGCGAGCTCTCGGCTCCACTTCTCCTGCTGGGCGGCCTCTGGAAGACAAATGGGGCCACATCACAGGGCTGCCCCCTCCAGGCAGGCGGGTGGCTGAGGGCCCAGTAGCGCTCCGCGGTGCTCTGTGTACCACCAGGGCAGCTGCGTTGTCTCAGGTGGCCCGGTCAGTGGCCTCCTCCAGCCCCGCTCCCCGTCCCACGTCCCTCATGGCCTCTCCCTGGCGAGCGCTCTCCTAGGCTTCCCCAGTTCCTGCCGGTGAGAGCTGAGCCAAGGCCCGGGTTAGCCTCCCTGATAACGTGGTGTCTTGGGGGAGCCTTCTGAGTATCGGGGGCCTGGCCTAGATCCCCAATCTCCCAAACGAGTGTATGGTGAAGGCTTAAATAAATGAGATAAGTGGTATGACTTTAGGGTTCCCGGAGGGTCAAAACCCTCTGCAGAGTTCAGGACTGGGGGCTGACAGCTTCTCTGGACTGGCCATATTCATTAGGTTTTCAAACGGGAAACTGAGGAAAGTGCAGGAACTAAGCAGGACCTTGGGAGTCACTTCGAAGACTTCTGCAAGTAGTAATTTCGCCAGTTTAGGAGAACTGCCTTATCTCCATGGTGGCATTTACGGTAGGGATGAGGCAGCAGGAAGGAGTGAGATGCCTGCAGCTGCAGGCTCTACCTACCTAACATGTTTGAACCAGGCGTCCTCAGCTGTGGCCTTATCTTGCCCTTTGAGGTATCTCTGGCCTCACAGGCCACTACAGGCCTCAGCCAGGACCAGTGATTCATAGAGGTTCACTTACTATGAATCAGCTCCTCTCGCCAGGCAAGGGGCCCAGGCCTAGGATGGACTCACAGATAAACACAGAAAGCCACGAGTTCATTTTAAATCCTGCTAGAGCCGTTTTGTAGCAGTCTACAGCACCTAAGTGCACTTTAGCCGGGTTCTAAAGACGAATGCGGGGCTGCTGGGTGGCAGGGGGCTGCCAGCGTGTGAGAACACGGCATCACCTCGCCTGCTTGAGGACAAGCCCTCTGGGGGTGGGGGTAGGGGCAGTGGGGAGTGGGCACCGTCTCGGCCCGTCCTGTGTTCCATAGTGGCCTTTCCTGTGTGTAGAGCAGCTCAGGTCGGGAGTTTATGGCTGTGGACCTTGAGCAGGTCACTCCAGTCCTCGTGGGCTTTTCTGCGTTGTCTGTGAACAGGGTAACCGCAGCCCCCAGCGAGAGCAGCGCACGAGCCGCTGGTGACAGTGCTGCGGTGCCAGTCCAGGTTCTGCCTTCAGGCATACTCCTCACGGGTGTGTGTCCTGCAGCAGCCTGGGACAGGAGCTGCCTAATCTGCCACCACACGGACAGCTCCGGGCTCTTCTCCACTGCGTGCAGAGCGCAAGCGCGAGGAGTAGAGAACGGAGCGAGACCCAGGAGGTGAGAGGTGGAGGAATATAGGGGTGCTGACTGGCCAGACACGGGAAGGGGCTGTGTGGCCACAGCAGGGAAGCCGAGGACTCCACCTCAGCAGTGTCCCGAGCACAGTGCCACCAAGCCTTGTGACATGGGCCACAGAGGTATGTGATGCTGCTGGACACTGTGGAGAGGAAGGGCCGAGACGGGACCATGAGGCCCTTTCTTATCACAGCTGGACACCAAGAGTCACAGGGGAGGAGGCGTGAGGCAGTTTGAAGGTGGGGGAGCAGCCTCAGCGCCCCAGAGTGAAGAGGTAGCTGCGCCGTGTTGTAACAGTGCTTAGACACAGGGGCGAAAGGAAAGGGCTGGGTGACCGGTGCTGGGGGCGGCGGGTAAAGTGGAGAAAACCTACCAAGGAGGAGGAGGAAGTTTCAAGCGCGGATGGCAGAGGGGAGGCAGAGCGGCCTGAGCTGCACGTCTGGGGAAAGGAGTCCCAGAGAGACGGTGGAGGGCATGGACAGTAGGAGATGCAGCTTCCACAAGCGCCTCCCAGCTGAGGGCAGGCACACCCCACATTTAACGGGTGTGGCCCAGGCACAGGGAAACCCAGCCTCTGCAAGGCCTCACAGCGCTTAGAAACCAGCAGCTCCAAGGAGCTTCTGGAAAAGGAGAACCTGCCACCAGGGGCCACAAACTGAGCCGGCTCAGAGCAGTGACCTGCGGGCACAGTTCCACGCCCCTGTCTCATCCAGTGTGCAGACATAACACGCAGGCTCCTGGGCTGTGCACTCCCACCGCCTTTTGGGGTACAGAGTTACACGAACACCGAGAAAGGCACACCGGGAACCAAGTGGGCACAACACAAGTGGGCATGATCTGCAGACTCGGGAGGGTGGGCGGCCCCTGATCCCTGATGCAGAGGGTGAGCTGTCCAGGGGAGCCAGCTAATAGGTTCCAGAGAGGCTGACCGCAGGACACAAGGGTCACCAGCTGCATGGTCTGGTACCGGCAGACACCAGACAGCTAAGAGCCATGCAAAAGGAAGCCACACGGTGACCCTAAGATTAGGCCCAGAGGACGCAGTGACCCTCGCGATGGAATATGCATTCCCATGTGCTGGTGTGCAGTGAGGTGTGTGTAGCTGTGCGCTAGGGGGAGGGCAGCGGGGAGCCAGCAGTCAGGCCGTGTGTGAAACTGCCTGCAAGCGTGCTCCAGGATGTGGGCATGAGGCTCAGAGGCTGCAGCACAGGGCATCACTCACCGAGCTGCACGACGCTCACCCGTACTCTGGAGGTCTGGTTCCCCGCCGAGGAGAGCGCGGAGCAGCGGTACCCACTGCTCTCCTGGATTGCATCCCGCAGCCAGCTGAGTGCGTGTGCCCTGCCGTCGGGCAGCATGTGGGTCTGCATGGGCACGCACGTGTCCAGGACTCGCCCATTCTTCTCCCAGGTGAAGTGGATGTCTGCAGGACCTGTGGGCACAGAATCTGTGTCCACTTGGGGCCCACAAGAGCCACCTAGCGGAAGTGACTGGAGACCACCTCTCCAGTGTGGTCCCTAGGCCACCTTGGGAGAGGGCCCTGGTGAGGGCCGAGGTGGAAGGAGCATTAAGAGCACACTGTAGTCTCTGAATCCTACCACTAAAGAGTGGTCCTGGGGTGCAGTCTCCCGTGCTGATCTGAGCCCTGGCGAGCCAGCACACATGCCCCCCAGGACTCCCATTCCTCAAGCACGGGCCCAGTGCCAGGCATCGACCACAGCTGTGCCAACCTGGGCCCCTGGCCTCCCAGACTTTTTGCATTATTTGCTGGCAGTGGAGGGCTCCGGCCACCAATTCCAGCTCTCCCTGGCTGTCTGCCCACCCCCAGCAGGTGAGGGCTTTGGCTCATCTGATGTGCTGTCAGCAGGACAGCGTCTGCGTGCCTGTGTGCTTCCCAGGGAGGGTGAGGGGCCAAGAGGCAAGGATCGGAGGCTGAGCCAGTGACGCAGGCCACACAGACTTTGCATTAGCTCCTGGGAACTGGGGAGGGACGGTGACATCCAAGCATGGGGGCACAGGTGCGGTCAAGACCGCCTTCCCGGGTCCAGCCAGGAACAGCTGGCTGTACCAGGACAGCACCCTGTGACATGATGCCCAGGCTGGGGTGGTGTGAGCTGGGGACCCTCTCAGCGCACCCACATAGCAGCCCTGTGGACCGTGTGCTCTGCAGGGTGCTCCCTACATCAAGCTGCCCCAAGCGGGGCTTCCTGCCCAGGGCCCTGGCTTTCCACAGCACCCGTTCTGTCCTTGGCTCACTCGCTTCCTGGATGGGCTGAGGGGCCACCTGAGCATGACAGTTCCCTGAGGGTGGCCCCACTGGGCCAAGACCCTGATGATGGCGGCTGTCTGGAAGTGAGATGCCACCTGGGAGTGGCAGACCACGGTTTTGTAGATGCTGTCTGGCAGGGAGGGGGACTACCTGAGCGCACCCCAGAACAGGTGATGTTCAGCATGGCTAGGGCTGAAACCATTAAGCCAGAAAAATGGGATCAGGCCCCATGTTCCCGAGTGCCAGCATGCAGAACCCCAGAGCAGGACCACCCCCGGGCCTGTGCAGGGGGGGCCGCCACACAGCTGAGGCCTCCGTCCCGGCTGCAGCTGCAGCAGGTGGCCTCACTGAAGTGACTCTTGTCACGGGCCCGCCCTTACCTCTCCAACCTGTCAATGGCTGTGGCCTTGGAGCTACCCCACTGCCCTGGGCGTCAGAGGGCTTTCCTCAGGCCTGAGACCAGTGCAGATGCCCAGCTGGACATCAGATGAGCCCGAGAGGGGCTGTAGCACGCAGAGGGCTCCCGGGCTTAGTTGTGAGAAGCCACCGTGCCGTCATCGTGAATCTCGCATTAGAAGTGAGAGACAGAAATGCTAACGTGAAATGAAAAATCTAAGCACACGTGAGCGTGTGTGAGTTTACACGTGTACGTATAGCCGCAGTCTGTGTATGTTAAAACAGACAAAAGGCCCAACGGCAGCCCTGATGCTGGTGGCGGCCACCTCTAGATGGTTATGTTTATGAACTGTTTCCTACAGTTCACAAACTCAACAAACATTGCTCCTGGGGAGACTGCTAATTTGAAAGAAATGTGCTGTAACCTCTCAGGAATTCTGAAAGTTTTTCCCAAAGTGTTTTCTGTAGCAGTCTGGTCCTTGTGGATTGTTCCATGTGGAATTTTCCATCCATGCTGTATTATTTTTCTACTCGTGTGTGTGTGTGTGTGTGTGTGTGTGTGTGTGTGTGTGCACATGCATCTCCCGACATGGACAGGTAGACGTCCATCACCTGGGGGACATGCACGTCCTTCCCCTCCACTCACTGGGCTCTTGGCCCAGGGCCCCAAAAGGTAGTAGATGTCTATAAAATGGCCTTGTATTTAATACCAGGACCTGTGTATGTTACACGTGGACTTCATGTCGTCTCCAGGTCACCTGTGACACCTGACCCATGAGTGCACCTGGCATGTGGCTCTGCCATAGGTGCAGGGCCCGCATCTGACAGCCACATGGCCCAGTTTAAAAGGTGTCACACTAGATCGCCCTTTAAGAAACGGATTCCCCAGAGACGTGAGGGTCAACAGGCTGCTCTTTAAATGCCAGACACTAAGGCTGGTTTTAAAAAGCTCTGTCTCCTGCTACACCAGCACTGCTCCATGGGGAGACCAACTGCCAATCCCCTGGGACCCCACGGCCCTGCCAGCTCCAGGACGGCTCTCAGCATTGCAGACATGGAACATGCCCACCCAGAGACGCAGAGGGGCTGGGGTACTTACGGTCCACACACGCACGCACGCACTGTACACTATCCGCCTCCTGCTGAGCGCAGCGGAGAGCAAAGAGAGAGGAACGTGAGTTAGAACCAGCACCTGCAGGGTCAGGATGGGCAGAGGCTGGACCAGCCGGGTCAGACCCCCAGCCTGCCTGCGTCCTCACTGCCTGGCCTTGGGGTTTTCTTCCTGAGAACCCGCTGGTTCTGGCTGAGCCTCCTGCTGAGCCCCCAGGGTCCCATCCTCACAACTCCCTGTCATGTTGGCACCACCAGCCTGGATGCAACAAGGCTGCCAAGCATTGGTTCTCACCTCACCCTCAAAGGAGGGACTGCGTCCCCCTGGCTGGGAAGGAGCCAGGTCCAGACAACTGGCCACCTGTCCGCAAGGCTGCTGTGACAGGCCAGGCCTGCTGTGACAGAGGCCAGGCTTACCCTGTCTTCAGCTTCAAACCTCGGGCTCTAGCATGCGTCACCCTCCTGTCCCCCAGCCCATGCTGCCCCCACAGGTCTGGGTGGTGCTCCTGGCTTCAGGGCGGACTCCACACAAGCTGCTCCATTCCAGGGGTGGCCCCCCCCAGAAGCTGGGCCTGAGGCCTGGGGTGGGCAGGCATGTACCTGGTGATGTCCCACAGCTGTTCTAGGTGGGGACTGTGTTCCCCAGGCTTCCATGTACATGTGACCCACTCTGACCTCACAGCCCTACTGTCCGCCCTGCTCCCCACCCCACGCCATCCCCACCCCCACACCGTCCTGAGCCATGTTCGCTCTCCTCAGGGACCCTGCCAGGCTCCTCCTGGGGACAGCGGCTCTTCCTGTCCCAGACGGGCATCTGTGTCCCGCACTCTGCCCTTGGGTGGGCGAGGTCTGCGCTGCTGGGGAAGGCACTGAGGCCTAGAGCAGCCTGGAGACAGGAGGGAGACAACAGTGTCCCGTGGAGTCCCATCTCCCTGCTCTCTCTGGCAGCATCTCTCAGTGTCACCTGCCACTCGGGCCTGAGCAGCCGGGGTAAGGCAGGGCATGAGCATTTCCCCTCGACTGCACCCGAAACCGTGAGAGCCCATGCCAGCCTGGCTCGTGCGGCGCCCTGCTTTGTCCTTGCCGAGTGGTGACTTAGCCACCTGTACAGAGCTGACCCTCCCCCAGTCAGAGGTCAATCGGTTACCACTGCGGGGATGGAACCCTAGTGCCGAGCGTGCTGGCCTCTACGGACCGGGCGGCCTTGGCCACACCCCACAGTCCTGGGGGAGACCATCATTACCAGCCTCCCTGGGGAGTCTGGATGGGGTCACTGCTGAGGACCAGCAGGTGCCCTGGCTGAGGCCTGGCCAGGCTGGGCCTCGGTCACCAGGAACTTCCCCCCTCCAGGGCCGCACCGGAAACCGCACTGTTTCCTGCGTGCCCTGTACCCCATTGCACACCGGCAGATGCTCCCAGGCTCCTGCCTGGGTCACAGGGCAGCAGCCACCATGGGAGCGGGGGCACAACTGGGAGGCCAGATAGCCCAGGGTCCGTCAGCAGCTGCAGATGGGCCTTGGGTGCAGAGGGACTGTGGAGGAGGCTTTGGTGGTGGGCCTGGCCTCCTCGGGAAAGGGACAAAAGGTATGGCCTGGCCAGCCCAGGGGGCAGCAGGGAGCCGACTGCTCTCAAAGGCCTCTGTGGTGTGAGCACGGGGTATAGAGGCCAGGGCGCTGGTGGGAGCAGAAAGGGCTTGTTTGGTCCCCACCTCCCTGTCCCTCCACACTCCTGCTCCCACGCCATCTCACAGTGCTGGTGTCCTGTGGCCAGCACAAGTGACCCTCAGATATCCCAGTCCTGACCTCAGGCACCATGGGTGCAAAAGCGCTGCAGAGACGACACCTCCTGGGTGCCCGGCTGCTCTGGCTGTGCGTGTGCGTTGCGAGGGTCTGTGGGCTGTGCCATCGGCCGGGCAAGGTGCAGGCCGCCTGCTGCGTGGGGGTGTGGTACGCGTGTAGCACGATGCGTGTGGTGTGCACGTGTGCTGCACACAGTGTGGCGTGGGGTAGAAAGTACACGGCATAGCACCCCCAAACCCTCACGGCCAGCCGCATGGTGAACACAACAAACCCGAACCTGGCAGTCCAGGCCCACGTACACAGGGCAGCTGTGCACCGCTGTCCCTTTCCTGGCCCAGGGCTGGATCTGGTGGCCAGAGAACCGCCTTTCCCATATGTTCCTGCGCCCGTTGGGTGGGCAGTGCTGGCCTCCACGGCTCCTGCCGTCCACCCCGCCGCCAGGCCATTGCCTTCACACCCCCTCCCCATACCAGCTTCCCCGCCCACGGCTACCACAGCAATGTCTGCAACCTGTGGGGCACCAGTCTTTGGTCCTGCCCAGCCCAGCACCTGTGTGAGCCTCGGGCTGGCAGGGATGCGCGACTGAAGACCTGCCCCCGACAGTGTCGTGCACCTGGCCACACAGCTCGCCTGTGTCCGCAGGAAGCCACCCCGGACCCTCTGCCCTGTTGTGTGGACCGTGCTCGAGACACTGAGGGGTCCTCCAGGGCCCCACATGGTGCTCCACAGCCACCGCCACCAGACGCACAGAACCCCCGCCAGGGAACGAAGTCCAGGCCAGCTTAAGGAGCCTTGAGTGCTGGAGTTCAGGGCTGGCCCAGGAAACATGGTGAGACCCTGGCTCCCAAAAACCAAGACCAAACAGCCCACTCACACCACAGGAGCTGGACGGCAGTCTGGCTCTGCAGTGTACACCAGCTCCTGACAGGCCATGGTCCCCAGCGCCCTTGGGCTCTCCAGGGCTCGCGCCAACTTCACCAGGGACGGCGGCAGCTCCTGACCATTCAGGTTTGTTTGAAAGTAAACCGGGTCCTCATGAACTTCAGTCCCCACTCTGAGCAGCCGCAGTGGTGAGACAGCAGCTGAGCCCCTTCCCTGCACAGCAGACCCTCAGGAATGCCCTCCAGCACCTGCTGCAGGGAGACCACCACCCAGTATTTCCCGCTTTCCAGTATCCTGGAACAGGTCAACAGAGCCCTGATCTGGGAACTGAGGCCACTTTTAAAAACTTTCCCAATGTGCCTCGTGTGGTGGACACGCCTGCCGCCCCAGCACCTCATGGGGGGAGGGTCCGAGTCCTGGACCAGCCCGGGCTACCTCACAAGCCCGCCTCACAGTGAACATCTCCTCCAAAGTGCTGAGGGCAGGCTGCTCAGCGATAGCACTGGCTGGGCTCGTCTGAGGCCCTGAGCTTAGTCTTCAGTACTGGCGGGGAAAAGAATCCAAACAACCCATCCACCAGGTTCTGAATTATTACAGAAACCGAAGCAACCCCATGAGCTATACCACAAGTCACCAAACTGGCCGTTGGCCCTAACTGGCCCCTTGCTAAGTTTTGTAAATAAAGTTTCACTGGCAGTGGCCCTGCTCTGGTCTACGGCTGCTTTGCCCTGAAGGGCAGGGCAGGACCGGGCAGGACCGAGCAGCTATGCCGGGGACCCTGCGGCCCTCACAGCCTGCAGCCTGGCCCCTTCTGGGAAAGAGCTGGGGATTCCCCTCCGCGGTTCCCACAGGCCCACCCCACGGGAAGCAGCTCCACCCTTGGCCCCTCCAGGAAGCAGGTGGGCAGCAAGGCCAAGCTGGAAGCCTGTGCCCCTGGACAGGGCGGCCCCGACTCACCTGTGGCCTGGCAGAAGAGGTGGAAGGTCCCCAGTGCATGCACCCGCTGTGCCTGGTCGCTCAGGAAGGGTGGCAGCAAGGTGACCTGCATGCGGCTGTCCCGCCCTGGGCCCAGGGCTGGCCAGGGGCTTCGGGGAGAGGAGGACGCGTCGGGGCCCAGACAGGACAGGGAGGAGGAGCCAGGAGGAGGAAAGGGCTTAGGAGCCCAAGCTGTGAGACAGAGGACAGAAAAGAAAGGGCACTGAGGAGGGCAGCGTCGGGACCGAGTCCCAGCCAGAGGAGGCAGAGCGCAGCAGGAGACGGACAGCTGGGGACGCAAGGACAGGTCCTGGACCCCCCACGCAAGTGACCCTGCCTGAACGAGTGGTAGAAGCCTCTCATTTATTCAGGTGTTTCCACATGTATACAAGTCAAGATAGAAAAATAAAAAACAAAGTAAATCTTACAAAACACGGACATCTACACCCAAATGATGAGCTCGTATCATGCTAAGAGGGGAGACTGTCCACACGGGCGCACAGAAATCCAGTTTATTGTTCTCTGCCACAGAACAGAAGTCTTCCTCTGCATGGGGACTTACAACGCAGGAGACAAGAGCGACACAAACACGCGCGGGTTAACGTCACACGTCCACGTCCTTAACGCCGGCAGCCGAGGCTGGGCTGGGACAGGGCCGTGTGTGCCAGCCCTGTGGCCAGGGCCCATAGTCTTCCAGGATGAGGGGACAGCTCTGTGGGGCCAAAGACCGACTGGGTGGCAGTGGGGACGAGACAGAAGTAAAAAGAGAGGGGAGATGTTCAGAGAACCCAGGACAGCCCTGGGAAGGGGGGGACGCCTGGCAGCCACAGGTGGGTGGAAGCAGCTGCTCCCCAAGGCAGCCTGCTGCTTGCAGGGCCCACAGCCACCCTGGCCACAGGCCAGCTTCCTGGGGGTGCAGGACACTCCTCCTCTTCGAAAAGTTTTAAAAAAGCACAGAAATAAAATGTGTCGGAAAAGGATGCTTCTAAGGAATAAAGTAAAAAGCAGAAAGGAAAATGGTGAGTGGGCTGAAGAGACGTGATGTTTAGCTCTATGGTTTTAAAAGCAGAACGAAGGCGTTGAGCAAAAAGTAAGTCTGTCCCTGAGAATCGTAAGCAACACAAGCCATGTCCAGTGCACAACAAAACCTGGACGATGAACGCACACATGTGCTTCAGTAATGAGAACAAAAATGCCCTAAGACCCACACCATCAAAGCAGGACCCTCGGAAACAACTGGCCCGTGCCAGTCTGGGCAACAGGCAATACGTTACCAACCTGATAACCTAAAACGGCATTTCCAATCTGGAAGGGAATTCTCTTCTAGTGGCTGCTGCAAGGGGGAGCAGGAGCCCCGCCCAGCTGGTGGTCAGCAGCCGCCCTGTCCCCCGCGCCCACCCCACTGCAGGCCTCGGGACTGGACGCGACGCTTGTCGTTTTCCCAAAGCAAAAGAGGGACAAGTCACAGGCTCCACCCAGAGCAAATAAGACGAAGGGCACTGCATGGTGACAAGACGGAGACTCTGTTACTCCACAGGCTAAGCACGAAACTCTCACAAAAGGACTGCAAGACCCTGCGGCGCGGCCTCAGTCTCCGTCTGCATCCGAGTCTGCAAACTTCAGTTCGCACTTGACGTCGAACGGCTTGTCCCTGGCGGAGAGCTCGTCGATGCGCTGCGAGTCCTCCCGATCCGTGGGGACTTTGCTGGTGATGGTGTCCGGCTCTGTCTCATAGCCAGTGTCCAGCGCGGGCCGGGGCTGCTCTCCGTTCTGCTGGGAGAAGCTCCCGGGCCCCGCCAGCGTCTGCTTCGCGCTCTGCTCCGGGTCTGGGAGCCCGGCCTTGGGCTGGTGCTTGCTGAGCAGCAGGGCGGAGCGGACCTTCAGGCACTGCTCCGGGAGGAGGCCCTTGTAGCAGCTGTAAGAGACGAGGCAGAGCAGGAGCAAGAAGAGGAAGAGTGACAGTGACACCAGGAGGCGGTTGTCGCTTGACTTCAGGTACAGCGTCTTCTCCGAGGGCCACTGCGGCACCGTGTTCCCCACGGGCCTGGGCACGCAGGATGTGCTGGCAGGCGCGGGCCTGGGCGGCGGGGTGACGGGCCCGGGGGCGGTGGCCCGCACAGCCAGGCTCGGCGCAGAAGTGCCCCGGGTGGCTGCTGGAGGCGCCCCGGGGGCGGCTTGAGAGGCTGGCGAGCTGGGGGCGGGTGGAGGCCGTGGGAGCACCTTGACCTCCAGCACGTGCTTGGCCAGCACCCGGGAGACCGTCCCGCCCCGGACCCGCTCCTCCGCCAGGCACTGGTACACGCCGCTGTCTCCTTGCGAGAGGTTGAAGATGAGCAGGTTTCCCCCGCCCACCAGGCCGTACTTAGGGCTCTCTGCCTTCAGCACGCTGTTCTGGAACTTCCACACCACCCGGGCTAGGCTGGACTTTTGGGAGCATTTGAGTTCTGCCATGTCGCCGTGCTTGAAAAAGCGCTGCCGGTAACTTTCTTTAACCTTATCTGGAACATCAAAATAAATGTGCACAGCATCAACAACCCTGGTGGCCTACGCGGCTGCTTTTAAAAATAGTCAATACCCACAAGAGGATACGAGTTTCACCCACTGGAGCAAGATGGAATCTTCCAGAACAACTAGGAGATAAAGACATGCGTGACCACAGAAGCAAGGGTGAGCCCCGATGGCAGCCCTTGGGGACAAAGGAAATCAGAGGAGCCCCAGCAGCAGAGCCCCTGTGCCTGCAACCCGCGGCCGTCATCTAACACTGAACTCTGCTATGGCCGTGGGGAAGGCTGGCTCCGGGGCCCCGGGCGCCCTGCCCCTACCCTTCTTCCATGCGGTGACTGCCGACTGCCCGGGAGGGAGAGGGGCCCCGGAGCCGAGGCCACCCCAGCCCCACACACCAACCAGCAAGGCACGCGAGACTCCGGCCCCACGCTCCTCCCCAGCCGCTGCGGGGAGCGCACACCTTTCGTTGTCGTAAGGTGCTGAGTGGAAGGTTCTGGGCTCCGGACGCCGCATGTGACGGCACACGGGGAGGGCACCCCCTGTGAGCAGGGACCTCTTTGTTTCGCCTGCACACCTCACACACAGCCTGAAGATGACCTCACACTGTATTTCAGGTCATTCTGAGCAGAACACAAAGTTCCATGGTACAGGGTTTCCCCAAGACACCTCACTGCCAGCACAGCTTTCAGGCTGTGGTCCAGAGACTGGGGTGCTCAGCTCGGAACATGGTCCCCTTTCTGCCCATTCCTGACAGGTTTTGAACCTGAGCTAAGCAGAACTGAGAAGGGCAACGGGTGGCAGAGTGCCCTAAGGGACCCACATGCCCTCCACGGCTTCAGACACTCTTCCCTGCGATCAAGGCACAGAGCGAGTCACCCTGGACTGCTGCGCGGGGGAGGAGAAGCAAAGCACACGAGCGCCACACCACAGAAGCACCATGGAACACGTCCGAGTCACCGACTCGGACTGGGAGGGGGACCCACTCACCCGGGCACAAGGACACGTCGCCGTTCAGCTTCTGAATCCTCGGCCTGCAAGACAAGTGGCAGGGTTACAGGGTTCCGGTCACCGGCAGCACCCACTGGCCCCGTGGGCAGCGTGCCCGCCCCGTACCTGTCGCTGGCCTCAGCCTGGTACACGGCGACGCAGGCGGACTCAGTTGGGCTCCAGGCGCAGTACGGGTCCCGCGCCAGCACGCAGTCCTCACAGCTGCCGTGCTTCCCGCAGAAGGCCAGTGGGGCCTGCACCACACCCGTGTTGGAGCCAGCGTAGATGAACCTCCTGCCCTGTGCGGGGGAAGGGGAGAGCGGGCGTGGCTGTCAGCACGGCGGGGCTCTGCGCTGTGGGCTGGGGAGCAGGGACCCCGATCTCAGCCAGAGCCAGGCCTGTGGAGTCTGAAGGCAGACTTGGGTGGGCGTGGAGGAAAACCAAGGCGGTGGCTTCTCCATGGTCCGCCTCCCTGTCCATCGGGCCCACGGCTGGCAAAGCGACACCCACATCCCCCTGGGGACGGAGCTGCCCTGGCCTCCAGGTGGAGCCAGCAAGATGGAGTCCCCACCCCTCAGAGGAGGAGCTGGGGCACAGCCTCTGAAGGCTGTCCTCGCCCCTGTGTGAGCGAGACACCTTGGGACAGGGCCCGTGCCGCCAGCCATGTCATCAACTGCATCGAGCACACAGGCATCCAGGGCAGGGCCCGTCCCTGTGGTGTGGAGGACAAACAGCACGAGTGACCACCCCGCGGAAGACGACACTGGCCTGGGCTCAGAAGCAAGACCCCGCTCAAAAAAGAAGCAGGGCTTGGGATGAAGGCCTTGGGTTCAGTCCCCACCAAGGCAAAACACAGTTTAGGAAAGCAGGAGGGAGAGCTCGGGGACCTGCAGCCACACACACCAGGCGACGGCAAATCAGACGCCGTGTCCCAGGCCCAGGCACCCGGCCCAGGCGAGCTTCAGCGGTGAGCGTGAGAGGCAGGGCCCGGCCTCTGCTCTGCCCCAGTGTGGGTTTCTCACCCCAGAAAAAGGAAAATCCTCAGGCTGACGTCGAGAACCCCCAACACACATCAGTTCATGTAGCATCCACCTTGCGCCCACAGTCTGGGCAGGGCCCTGCCGGGGTGAACGCAGCTGTGTGGGGAAGGGTCCCCACCAGGGTGCAAACGGGGATGACAGCGAACAGCAGGAAAGGCCCAGCCTGGCACCCCGGTCCTGTGGAGACGTAGCCGGTGTCAGCACGCAACAGGGGCCATGTAGGGGATCACGTGACTTAGGGTGGATGTGCAGACAGTACTCCTGGGGCAAAGGCCAAGCTGCGTCCTGCTGTGACACCTGTCCGGTGGCGTGGTCACTGCAGGGGAGACCTGGTGGCCTGGGGAGGAAGGCACCGTCTGAGGGGACCCCAACCCTCCCTGTCCTCCAGAAGGTCCAGCCCTGCTTCCCCCATGGCTCTGGGGGCAGCACCAAGAAGGCAGGCAGTCACACCTGCACCCTGCAGTGGGGACTCCGGCAAGCAGCCCTGGGAGGGGAGGGCAGCAGAGCCTCCCGGGGCACTCAGCAGGGCCCGCTGCTAGCAAGGCCCACTGGGGGTGCTAAAACTGGCAGGTGAGTGGGGGAGAAACGGACTAGGTACAGTGGTGCGTGCCTGTAACCCTGGCACTCAAGAGGTTGAGGTAGGAGGATTGCTGTGAGTTCAAAGCCAGCCTGAACTACATAGCAAGCCTCTGTCTCTGCAGACAAAAAATAAGAGACCAGTCACCCCTTGGCATTGGCAGGGAACTGGCTTCTGGACCCCACCCACAGGTAGCGGAGTCCCTTCCGTAAAGCTGCGTATTTGCATGTGACCTAAGCACACCCTTCAGGAGACTTCCCATCACCTCCAGATTATAATACCTAAAGCACTAGCGATCCAGGGAGTGAGGACAAGGAAAGGGTCTGCTCATTTTAGTGCACATGCAATTTTTTTTTCCAAGTACTTTTGATCTGAGACCAGCGGAACTGCAGACGTGAACCTGGCAGGCAGGGACCTCGGGTGTGAGGGCTGCCCGCGTCTCCCCTCTGTGTTCGCTCCTGAGTGAGCACAGCTCTCCCTGGACTGTGACCCTGGTAACCCAGGCCCACACCCGCCCTCCCCTGCCTGAGGCGGGGCCGACTCCCACCCAGGGTGGCTGGACAGACCCCTGCGCGGGCAGGTGCCACACGTGCCCTAGGGAGCCCTCCACGATGCCCTCCCAAGCCACGCCCCTAGAGCAATCCGAAGAAACGACCAGACACTGCAGGAGGCCCGACTGAGTCTCCCCAGGCCTGCCAGGTTGGGGACAGGGTCCCCGTGGAGGAGAAGTGAGGACCCAGTGCACTGTGGGCTCTGGGCTGGGAAGGCGGGGGGGGGGGCAGGCAGGGGGGGCAATGCCGAGCGTGGCGCTGAGTCCCCAAGGCACCCAGGGCTGGGTGGGGCACAAGGGCCTGGGGTGCCATCTGTGCTGCTCCTCTGTAAACCAAAACCATCTCAATATGAAAAATTTAACAAGGCAGGGAAAGCGTCATGATGTGTCTGTCACAGCCAGCTGCCAACTCCCCGCCAGGCATGCGCTCACTGGGCAAGGCGAAGGGCGCAAGAAGAACGCAAATTATCGTGCGAGCCCGGTGCGCGGAGGGCCCTGCCAGCCCGGCCCGTCTCTGCCGGCTCCCGAGCACGAGCAGCTGAGGGCACTGGCGAAGGGCACAGCATGGGGAAGGCGCCGGGACGCTCCCGCCTGCCCTGGGCCACACAAGCCTGCCTCATGGCGAGGGGCACCTGCTGAGCCACGCTCCTGACCCCGGGGTCCCAAGGCCTCAGACCACAGCGAGCAGGGGGCAGCTCCACACCCAGGCGCACGGTGCGCGGGTGACAGTGGGTGAGCGGAAAGACAGACATGACTGTCCAGACCAGGCAGCTGTTGAGCTAGAAGACAACAGCCTGACACACACCACGCCCCGGAGGACACGGAGGCAGCGCGAAGGAGGAGCGTGCTGCCGTCACTGCGCGGCGGCCTCTAGCTCGAGGGACAGACGTAGCGTGGCGGGTGCCAGGGAGGCCGTGGGCAGTCTGGTCTGTGGGGCAGTTTTAGCCCAAGACACTGCCAAGTTCTGAGGAGGGACTGTGGGATGGCCGCAGATGCTGTCCGGGTGCGCAGGGCCACTTGGAAACAGAGGAAGGCTGGGGGGTGAGCGGGAGAGAAAGACCCACCCACTGGCCGCAAGGGCCCTGGCTTGCACAGGTGAGGTGCCAGCGCAGGAGCGGGAGGGCACTGCCGCGGCAGCACAGCTAAGGTGGAGGGGGCTCCCTGCGCAGGGGAGCTGACTAACCTGCCCACGGCAACAGGGCCAAGTCCCCCCGCAGCGCTCCTGTGGGGACAGGTGAGTGGGAGGGCAGCAGGACCACCACACCCCCGCTCCCCTCCTTAGGGGGCCCACGATCGATTCCGTGACGGCAGAGCGGTGTGGGACTGACCCACCTGAGTCCCGCCCGCTACACACAGCTCACCCTTGGCGCGGCACCAGCGGGGCTGAGCGAAGGGACAGCGTGGCGGCCTGGACGGCTCGGGGGACGCAAGCGTGGCAGGCGAGCAAACCACCCACCCAGCTCCTACCAGGTGCCTCCGGGTGCTGCAGGCCAAGAGGCAGCACCTGCCCAGGGTACTGCTCAGGGACAGCCAGCCTCAGGGACACAGAAGGGAAGCAGCTGGGGGGCCTGAGGGAGACTCAAGCAAATGTGCCTGCCCGAGGTCGCCCGGGCCCTGCCTGCTGCCCCTTCCTGCCCAGGGCACCAGCTGCAGGGAGGCCGCACCCATGGCAGTGTGTGCATGTCAGCCTGGCACCGCGCCCAAGCGGGGCTGGGCAGCACAGGCAGCAGAGACTGGAAACGGAGCGGGTGACAGAGGCGGGGCCAGGCAGCACCGGTGGCCATGGGTCAAGGTGAGCAGCCACCCACATGGCCTCTCATCTACTCCAGCCCAAACACAGGACAGGGCAGCACCAGTCCTTGGGCTGAGCCTCTGATGGGGACCAAAAGCTACAGCCAGAGGGCCACACCTGGCCTGCAGCTCCGGAGGGTGCGGAGGGGCGTGGAGGGGCGGGCTCACCGACCGACCCACTGACTGTGGCGGAGGACTGAATCGGGGCCTTCCCACCAGTCACTTCCCAGCCCTTTTTTACTTTTCTGACATGGGGTTCTGCCCCAACTTGGCTGAGATGTGCAAACTTCTTGCCCCCCAGAGCGTGCACCACTGTGCCCACTGGGGCTTTGCACTGCTAAATGACTGAAAAAACCCAAAGAATAACATCTTATGCCTCTCGGGAGATGCAAAGCTCAGAGTCCTCGGGCAGCCGCCCTCGTCTACGCCTCAGCCACCACGGCAGAGCAGGGGAATCTGCCTGAGGCATTCAGCCTCAACCGCCGCTCTGTACGGGGCCCTTTACCTTCTTCGAGGACAGCAGCAGCGTCTGCACCGGCTCAGAGTCCTCGAAAAGCTGGGTCTCCTCAATGATGTGCACCTCATTCTCAAGGTTCACAGCCTTGTGCAGGGCCCCACGATCTGCAGGGTCAAAGTCGGGCTCAGAGGCAGCTGGGCAGGACACCTCGCCCTGCTCCTTGCCCCCAAGAGTGCTCAGAAAAGAGGGGCGACTTTGCACCAGAAACGGCAAACGGTGCCTGTGGTAAAACAAGTTCTGGGTTATCCTGATTCTTAGCAACTGCTTCATAGCTGGGTCCAACCAGCTTTGTCCTCAAAGTTAGCGTGGCAACTTCGGGGCCCAGACCCCAAGTGTGGTGGCTCCTATGGTCAGGGAGCCCTGGGGGTCCCAGCAGCCAGGAAGCGAGGCAAGGTGTACACAAGGCCAGCTGGGGGCTCCAGGGCGGCTCCCCCAGCCCAGCCCAGGCATCATCCAGCTCAGCAGCAGTGGGACTTTCCTGCTACAGCTGGCCCTGGTGCAGGCCAGGACCTCAGGTCAGTGCCCTGGTGGCTGTGGGGCTCCCTGGGATACCTTTTGCACAGGCACACTTGGGCCATGCAAAGGAGAGGCCAGACACCGCAGGACACCAAGAACATTTCCCGATTCCCTTCCAGGCCGCGACAGGCCCACCCTCACCACCCACCTGTGCCGATAAACATGACGTCATAGACAGTCCCGTCTAGGGCCTGGGTCCTGTCCACCACAATCTGCGTGTAGTTTGCGTCCTTTTTGACCATCCGGGGCCTGCCGTCCATTGGGGTGACTGAGTCGTCCATCAGGGGGTGGTCTTTGACGAACTGCAGCGTCTTGTCCGGCAGGGTCAGGGAACTGGTGTAGTTGGCTGCCCGCGCCTCACTGTCGATGCACTGCAGGTGGGGCGCCGGCCATCAGCACCATGCCCACAGCCAGCTCTGGAGCAGCCTCAAACCCTAGGCAGCGCCCGAGCGGGGAATGCGAGACCCAGACCGCTCAGAAGCCGGCTGGCGGAAGGAGGGTGGCCTTGCCCCGGGAGAAGGAGGGGCAAGGTTACTGCCCCACGCTGGAGCGGCAGCCCCAGCCCTTTCGGATGTTTACTTGGAGACAGCATCTCTCTCAGTTGCCAGGATGGCACTAAACCCGTGATCCTCCTGTCTCAGCCTCCCAAGTAACTGGAATTACAGGTGTGTGCTCCACACCAAGGAGGGGACGTAGTATTAAAGCATACCCGTAAAATATAATGGTGTTTTATGATACATAATTGGCAAAGCATCTTTTGTGCATTTATAAACAAGACTCACCAAGTCTTTGAAACTGAAAACTACTTATCACTCAAGCGTTCCCACGCGCAGGTAAGCATGGAGGCTGCTGAAAAGCAGCCCAATTTTAATGCCATCAAACTAAAGCCCAGGAAGGGCTCTCCCTGTCCCAGTTCCCCGATATGCAGAAATGAAAATCCTCAACCCCGTGAGCACGCCTGGTGGAGAGGCAGGCGGAGCAGGGCTGGACAGCAGGCGGGCCCGGTCCTGGCCCCTACCTCTCGGGGAGACCGGGGTGGGGGGGTGGCCAGCTCCGGGTGGAAAGTTTGGTTTTGTTTTGACCTAAAGTCTGTAATTTTCGGGGGAAGGAACATGATCGCTCCTAACTAGCGGGCAGCACAGCTTGCGAGTGTGTGGAGCCTGCTGGGAACTGTGTCTCTCCACAGGGAACGGAACCGGGGACCCAGGACGCAGGGTGCATCTCAGCCTGCAGCGCCCCCAGGGGCTTGCCCCCCAGAGCCGCCACCCCACTGCAGGCACCAGCCGAGGCGGGCGGGCCCAGCTCACCGCTCCGGGCCGTGGCGTGGGCACCGCGCCGTTGTAGCGCACCCACTTGGTGTGGGACTGCTCCACCGTGGCACTCTGCATGTACTTCCCGCGGGAGAAGACGGCCTCTGCCGTGGACAGGTTGTAGGCGCACACGGCCGACAGCCCCACGTTGTTCCTGGGGACGAGGCGCAGTGAGGAGGGCGGTCCCTCCCGCACCCAGCACCACCCCCCACCCCGCACCGCCCGTGGGGCTCACAGCTGTGGGGTGAAGAGTGCGTAGAACACAGGTTCCCTCAGGCCCGGGCCCCGCAGCACGAACACATCCCGAAGCACGTTGAAGACCAGGCCGCTGTCCGGCCGGGAGCACAGCAGCCGCGCCTTCAGGAAGGACGTCCACTTCTTCTGCAGGGTCCGCAGGCCGCCCTGGTCCCCCTGAAGGCCCAAGACAGGATGTGGTGGAGGACACCCCGTGGGGCCCCCGGAGCCAAGGCCCCTGACCCCGGTGCCATGCGCAGGAGCGCAGGCTGGCACAGAGACGAGACAGTCAGAGGGCCCCTCCCACACCAGAGGACGGCCGGACGTCACAGCCACCACAGCCCTGCCGCAGCGCTGCCCTCACCCTGTGACCCCCGAGTCTCCCGTCCTGTCCCGACAACGTGCGCCCTGTGCCGGTCACTCTGGCAGTGGCCTATTGCCGCAGACGCCCTCCCAGAGACGCCCCGGCCTTGGCGTCCTCCGCCGAGCCAAACGGGGCAGCAGCAGCACCGGAGCGAGTCACAGCGGCATCACCTGGGTAGCCGCCTGGGACCAGCCACCCTCACGTGCAGCGCCACCTCGGCAGCCATGGCCACGTGCACCCAGGCCCGACCGTCTGACCCTCTGTTGGGAAACCCCACAGCTGCCTAACCTTCAGCAGCACAGTGCACTGTCACCGCCCTCTGTGACTCTGCGCTACTCCCAGCAGGTCTAACCCTGGAGCAGGCTCCGTGCCGGGTGTGCATGCTGACGTCTAGTTCACAGTGAGCTGCAGAGCGCACACTTCTGCCGCAGCCTGACCGGGCTTCCGCAAGGGCCTCGGCCTGACCCCCGGGGACAGGCAGCCACCGGTGCGGAAGCAGGAAGACAAGGTCGGAAGTCTTCATTCACCGGGCCAGTGAACACTCACTGCATTCTCATCTTTACTGCGTCATCATGGGAGAATTAAGTTTCCTTTTTCTTCATGAGAAAAATTTACTTCCTTCCTTAAAGTTCACAAACCACTATTGCGCTACGTCCCGCCACTGGCCTCGTGGACTCCGGGTCCTCAGAGCGGCTGAAGGCTCGAGGGGCACTGGGTGGGGAGGTGAGCATTTGGTGGGGGCTCGCCGGTCTCCGTCCAGCAGTGACCACACTTGTGGGGACACAGGTGACTCTGCAGGGGCAGCGTGAGTCCACCTGGGACTGCGGTCCTCAGGGGCCCTGTTCATGAACATCTTGCAGGCCCGTGGCCAGGGCCAGGGCCGGACCAGAGCTCGGGAGGCAGCATGGCGCCGACGCCCCTGCCTGCGGGGCGCTGAGGGCTCCCTGCCCCCATGCACCCCCGGAGAACGCCCTGGACGTGGGGGCCCTTGTCAACTTGGCTCCAGCCTGTCGAGGCACACGGTAAGGTAGCCGCAGGTGGGGGACCTTCGGGGCCTGGGCTGGGGCCCAGGTTAGACGCGACCTGGGCACTGTAAAGCAGGAGCAGATGTTGGGGTACACAGGGTGCCCCTTCCTGTACTAAGGGTGGACTCTGAGGGAGAGGCATCCAGTACCTGTGTTCAAACAGCCACTGCCACAAAAGAAGGCCACACAGCCACATCTGGGACTCCAGGGGGAGGTCCCTGAGCCCCAGCCGAGAGGCTGCCAGCGACCCCTGCCATGTGTGCCCACGCCCTCTTCCCACCACTGCCCACCGCACACCCCCCAGATCGCCTACGTCCCTTGGGGGCTCCCTGAGGGGCCCACGGTGAGACCCCCAACTCTGGAGTCTACGAGCCCGGCTGCCAGCAAGAGCCTGAGGGGTCTCAGGAAGGCCATGAAGCCAGACACCCCAAGAACTGCAGGCCGGCCGGTCACGTTGGGGTGCCAGTGCCCCCCAGGTCCCTGAGACAGGAAGGCCAGGTGGGAGGGCTCACCTTGCACACCCTGGCCACGCGGGGGATCATCAGCTTGAAAACAAACTCGTACTCCACCGACACCTCCGTGAAGAAGAAGTAAACCCTGTCGTCTGCGCCGTCGGGGCCTCTCCGGATCACGTCAGAGAAGACAAAGCTGGGCTCTGCGGGAGATGCCCCAGAGGTCACCCCCGCACACCCCACAATGTCACAGGCTGGTGGGGGGCCCGCGGGACATCCACAGGGTCTGACGCGGGGTGGGAGCGTGGCCTGCTCCATGCCACCCTCCTTAGCTTCCGGTAGCTGGCCCCATGGTGACCTTGTCCACCACAGAGCCCAGGCAGGGGGCAGCAGGAGGCACTGGCACCACGGGGATGAAACTCAGTCCCAAGTGCACTCCCACCAGGCGTGGCCAGCCAAGCCCCAGCTCCAGCACAGGCTGTGCCCCACAGCAGGAGGCTCTGAGGCACCCGGGGGCCCAGGGCCAGCACCGCACGGAAAAGCCCTGCATGCGGCCTGGCGGAATGTGCACGGAGCCTCGAGCCCATCGGCCCCGGGCTGGAACCAGGACGACCTCCACGTTAACATTACACAGGACGCTGTGCCACCCCCAATCCGACCACCCCGAGTTCCCTGGGTACCGCCAGAGTCTTCATTAAAAGCCTCCAAGCCTGTTTGCAGGACTGGGCTAAGAGAAGCCTTGGACAAACGCTCCGCTGCTAGAGGACGAGGAACACCAGCCAGCCTGGGCCCGGGGCCCTGAGCGCACATTCCCGGCCTGGGGCTGACCGAGCTCGGGACCTCGCGGCTCGGGCCGAGGAGAATAACACCGTAAAACCGTGCGTGTCCGGGCGCGGGGCCCTCGCCAGGCCGCTGTGCCCTTACCATTCAGCCAGGGGATCGCGTACTCCGTTCTCAGGGGGCTGTGCGAAGAGTTTCGGGAGATGATGGGTTCACTTCCGAGAAAATTGTATGATGTCCCGGAATACAGCTCTCCATCTGCAGCCGCCGGGAGGAGGAGGAAGAGGGAGTCAGCGCTGCGGCTGTGGCCCAAGACCAGACCAAGCAGCAGCGTCCCGCACGCTACGGTACCGCAGGAGTGAACACAGACGCGCTCCTCCCCGGGCCATCTGAGTGGCGCACACCCCACGGTGAGCCTGCGCCTGCGACCGCGACCCTCCAACCTCAGAGCATGGCCTCTTGCCCCTGAGAGAGCCAGGGCTGGGCAGGACCAGCGCGCTCAGCCTCCCTGACAACGCAGACTGGCTCCTGGGGGTCACCGTGTGCTCTCCTGACCGGCAAGGTGACCCTCGCCACCTGGAGAGGCCCAAAGTGAGCTGCTGGGGCTGCAGGGTTCCCAGCCCCCGGATGCCCCGGGGCTCCGCAGGGCAGCAGCAGGTGGGTCTCCTGCCAGTCTGACTGTCACACAGGAGCACCCTGACCGGGCCAGCATGGCAGTGGCAGATGTGAAGCAAGCGTGGCGGTGGCCGGTTATCCTGCTGAGGGAGGGTCCCAAGTTCTCACTAACACACACTCCACAGCGGCGGCCTACGTACGCACAGAGGAGGGAGGAGGGACAGGGGCCTGGGGTCCCCACAGGGATACCTCAGCAGGAAGCTCCGGGGGTGAGGGAGAGGGAAGCCTGGGCAGCCGACTCACCCACGAGCACAGACGTGTAGCTGTGCGCTGGGTCAAAGGGACACCTTCCCTTGCCATCTTCATTTCTCCCCAGAAACTTGAAGGATGTTAAGTCCTACGATTGAATGAAAGGAAAACACACCATAAAACATCTGGCTATGTACCCAAGCTCTGCAGGCTCACTATTCCAGAAAGACCTTCGGCCCTTTTACCGAGCGAGCAAACGGGTGTTGAGCCTCGTGGGTCCCGCTCGGGCCTGTGCGCGGTAGCATGGCCAAGCCGCACGCGACCTACAGCGCTGTCTGCGCCTCTGCAACATGGAAGCAGGAAGGGGGCTCGGGACCCACACACAGGATGCGCTCAGCAGGGACCGGAAGCCGAGTGCGGCATCTCTGGATCCTGAGCCAGAATGATCAGCCTGCAGACACCACAGTCGGGACACAGCCCTGCCGGGCCTCCCCCACCCACGGGAACACTCAGATGGATCTTGAGCTGAATGTGAAAAGCAAAATCAGCATTTCAGCCTGGGGACACGCTCACTTCACTAGACACACACCCTGAAGCCCGCAAGAGCCAACGACAGGACAGCCGATCTACCACCACCTCAAGCACTGGAAAGCTCTCGCACAGGAAAACGGGCTGTGACTAAACCTCAGGGATGAACTAGGGGGACACCTGCAGAATGACAGGCAAGGTGTTCCCATCTCTGAAGACACAGCACACATGTATAGACGTGTAAGGAGAGCCATGTGCCATGGAAACAGGAAAACCAGCGAAGGAAGAACCACCCCGGCCGGGGTGAGCCTGCGGGAAACCCAGGCGGGAAGGTAAGAGCAAGGTTCTGGAGCTCAGCCTGAAGCTCCGGAGGGCACCGGGGAAGGGAGCCCGCTGGCTGGGAAGGGCCGCACCAGCCGGGCCAGAACAGCCAGGGTGTCTGGGCCTGCACCGTGTACCTCCAGGGGGCTGCAGGCCCATTCAGACAATTCTGAGTCCTGTGTCAGGCTGGGCACATACGTGGGGTGACCCTAGCTTCCCGTGATAGGGGCCATGCATCACACCTCTAAGAGATGCCTGGAGCCCCTGGGGAAACCTGGGTCACCCTGGGAGTCACTTGTTACTTTCTTAACTACAGTGAAGTTAGTTATGCAGGAAGAAGTCACGTTCCTTTATTCTGAGGCAGGGTCCAGCCACGTTGCTCGGCCTGGCTCCAAAGTTGTGATCCTCCTGCCTCAACCTCCCAAGCAAGCAGCAGCGACTGCAGCGTGCACCACGGTGCCTGCTCGTCAGAGCAACAGTGCTGGGTCAGAGCTCGGCAGCGCATAGACAGACACACTCCACACAGGGCGCACCTTGGGTGGTGTGTACACAGGAGTGACCCACACTTCTGCGGGTGGAGACCTCTCTAGGAAAGGTTTCAAAAGTGGTAGGTCTAAATACACTACCCCTTACCTCAGCCACTGGTGCCCCCAGGGCACAGCCAGGGCCCTAAGTTTCCAATTAACTAGAGGCAGCCAGGAAATCCTTCCGTGTGTGTAGAGCTTTTGTGACGTAACTGTGCTTTGTCTTTGTTGCATTTAAACAAAACGAAGCCTCTGCAAGCTGCGGCCTCTAAGACTGGGGCTCCTGCCCGCAGCAGCTCTCCCCAGCAGCATCTGTGGGTCTGGATGGCCAGGCCGCCCCACAGCCACCTCTCACCCCAGACACCCGGGTGTGCACCCAGGCTCCCATGCCAGTTTCTGCGGAGTCCATGCCGGGTTCGCGCTCTCTTCTTTCTCCAACCCAAGGTTAGATTCCTTTTCTGAGCTGGGCATGGAACCCTGCACTCCAGGCAAGGCCCTTACCACCCAGATCCCACCCTGGGAAACGTTTTATAAACGCCCATGGAGGTGGGGCTCCAAGACACCAAACTTTACACAGCAGACGTCTTGTGCTGTGCAGGGCTTCCGTGAGCTGCCAGCAGCTGCATTCTGAGCAGCACGACGGAAGTGTGCGCCACCCTGGGGTCCCAGCAGGACGTGACTCACCTGCCTGGTGCACCTACACTGCCTGCCCGTTCTGCCCACTATGCACACCAAGTTGGCCTGGATCTCAGGTGCGCAGCACCGGGCCAGACCCTGCCTGAGATGCCAGCACCCACGGGGCGGTTTGCCGTGCGTCCCCAAGAGGGGGCGGGGGCTGCGCAGCACGTTTGAGACTTGCAGGTTTCTGGTTAGTCCAGCAATGGTCACAGGAAAATACGCTGTATTTCCAGTCACCCCAGGTAATTATTCCAAACACTCCTCTCTCTGTGTCATCAAACTGCTACTCAGATTACTACATAAGAACAGCCTCTCCTAAGAGAATGGGACGCCAGAGGCCAATGTCCCTCTACCTGGCCACCCTAGGACCTCAGCGCTGAGGCAGGGCCAGCCGCTCAGAGAAGGGTGGAGGCTGTGGCGTGGGGAGGAGCAGGGCTCCTGTCACTAACACCCAGTGCGGTGGACCCGGGGAGCACCCCGGTGACCGGCTAAACTCCACAGCCAGAACCCAGTGGTGACCTCCAAGACTGGATGACCAAGCACACGCCGTAGCCGGGAGTAAGGCCCATGGCCTGGGCCCCGGAGCCACAGCCAGGCCTTCCTCACCAGACGGAAGGAGGGGGTCGGTGGCGAGGGGCCGGACCCTGGCGGCGGGCACACGCCTGTCAGCAGTACCCGTTTCAGAAGGCCTGCTGGGGCCCCCTCTGCACCCGCCCTGGGGCTGAGCCACTCCAGCCACTGGCCAGGTGGACCCGAGCACACTGGCACGGGGGCATCCAAGGTCTTACCAGGTGGTCACACGTGGGCTGAAATGCGTTGGTCCCACACACATACAGGGAAGAGGAGCCAAGGGGTTGAAGCACCCGGATGTAGTTGAGGCATTCCGTCTACAAGGGAGAGAGGGAAGGCAGAAGCGCTGGTCAGCAGCTGTCCAGCTGGAAGTAGTGGCCACTGTCCACACCCTGACCTTGCACACTGGCATGGGTGCCCCACAGCAGGTCTGGCCCTGTGCCCCTGATCCTCACGCTGACCCAAGTAATTTCAGCTCTGCAGAACCTGAAGGCTGTTGAGGTGCTGGGAAAAATACCAGTTCAGCCCTGGCCAAGCAACAAAGAGAGTTGACCTCGCACTGTCCCGGGGACACCCTCTGTGGAAACTTAACAAATGCACAAACTGGAAGTTCCCCTCCTGATCAAGCCTGCCAGGGTGCACAGCACACAGAGCCCCCGGCTTTCGGGGGACCTGCCCGCCCTTTCTCCCTGCACACACAGTACTGGAAACGGTTTCTCCACCAGAGGGGAGAGGCTCAACCAGAAAACAGGGTGCAGCCAGCTGTGCGTCACCAAGGTGCCACTTAAAAACCCACTTGCTATTTCTGGCAGGAAAGGACTTGGATTATAGGTGCTGGGGTCTGAAATTAGCTCAGGCTTTCTGCTGACTGTAACTCACAGTGCTCCCTGCCCTCCCTGACTGGGCCCTAGCTGCTGTCACCCTCCACAGGGGCATCACCCAGTCCCTCTGAGCTCCAGACTCCAGCAGGACAAGTGAGCCAACCCTGCCTGAGGCCCCTGCACTTCCTAATGCTGGATTAAGAGACAAACACTTCAGCAAAACCTCACTAAGAAAGTTTAACAACAATGAAAAAAAATTCCTCAGGCTTTAAAAATATTTTTTCTTTTTGTTTCAAAACTAGCCCACAAGTGTTGAAATGTATCATGACTCAGCTGTCACCAATAACCCTGGACCCTGAGCTCCCGAGTCAGACTCAGGCAAGGCAGGTGCAGGGGTGGACAGTGCCCACCAAACACCCCCACGTGGGCAGCCCCTCCACCCGAGGCTGCTCCCTGGGGAAGCGGCCCGGCGCACACTGGATTTCACACCCTGTGCCAGTGGGCAGTGGAAAGTGTCTTCTCAGGCGAAGTTCAGGCCCTCTGAATCAACTCAATTCACACAAACCAGAGAGATTTCTCGAAGGCCTGCTCCGCTCAGCCCCTGCCCTAAGTGTGCCAACACTGAGCCTCAGGACAGACGGACCGACCTGTGTGTCCCGGGGTCCCCCCACCAAGAGGCGCAGGGCCGTCCAGAGCTGTGGGCACTACCTGTTTTGATTTCCCCTTCTCTGCACACTTCGCCTTTTTGTCTTCGGAGACCTCCCAGTAAACCTGCGGGGGAATAAGAGCTAGGTCACGCACTACCCCTGCAAGGAGGGGCCGCAGACACAAGTGACGCAGTTCACGGTCGGCGAGACGGCGTCTCCTGAGCAGACAGAGGTCAGCCTGGGAAGGAGGCCGGAGAGCAGGGCGGTGCTGGTACCTTGGCATCAGAACGTCCAGAACGTTCTGTGATGCTCACCAGAAGCACGCAGGGCCTGGAAAGCGTTTCCTCAGCCCGTTCATCCCCATGGAGAGCAACAGAAGCGACCACTCCAAGTGGGAGAATTTAATTATGTGGCAGAAAGCTAAACCCTGAAGGCTTTTTCCTAATCTGCAGAGTTGGGATGCTGAGGACCAGCGCTGGGCACGGGAGCAGGGGAGGGCAAATGCTTCATTCCTCAGGACCAGGCCGGACACGCGGGGCCAGCCGGGGACGGTCCAATTCAGGGGGCAGGAAAGCCACCAGGGGCCGTGCTGCCAAGACCGGGGCTGAGGGCCAGCACTCCCCCTGCACCCCGCCCAGTACCACCGAGGAAAAGCTCAAGAGGAGGAGACGGAAAGAAGTCTTTGGGGGAGCGGCTGGTGGCCACAGGTGCAGACAGGGGGCCCCAGACTCAGGGTCAGGGGGCACAGGAATTACCTCGTGCAGCTTCCTGGAGACATCGAGCGTGCTCAGTGCAAAGACCGCTTCCCGGGCACCCACATACAGGGTGTCCCCGTCCTCGCTCATCAGCAGGGCCGAGTAGTTGTAGATGCCAGGCTGGTGGAACCGCACCAGCCCCACCTCTGCGGGGGAAAGGTGCCATCAGAGGCGGGAGGGAAGGGGAGGAAGAGCAGGGGGTCACTTCCCAGCAGGCAAAGCCCCACGGCGAGGACCCCACAGTGCAGCCATCAATGCCAAGAGGCAGGCGACACAGGTACCCCTGGGACAGTGCGAGGGACAGGCCCCACGTGCGCACCCCGAGGCTGGGCCCTCCTGTCCCTCAGGGTCTGCCAAGCCCAGGCCCACGGGGCGGCCTGGGACAGTCGGCCAGAGTCTCCTCTGCATGGCCCATGTCCGCGTCTTGGGAGCCGGTCCTTCAGGCAGCAGCCGCCTTGGCCTCAGTGCGATCCCTGCTGCAGCCCACGCTCCCGTCCTGCCAGTCTGACCTGGCGCTGCTCCCTGAGGCCGCCTGGCACTGCTGTCGGCAGAACTGACGTCTCAGCACGCACAGCACGGTTTCTCCTGTCCTATCTGCTCTCATTCCACTGCGTCCTCGCAAACAAAAACCCCACTGCCTGACTGACTAACAAGCAAGGCGCAGAGAGCCCGCCGTGTTCATGTTTCTTATTTCAGCACTGCTGCAGGCAGGTCCTGCCTCGTCTCGACCACAGCCAGGCCCTGAGTCTGCACAAGACGCTCGGCAGGGGCGACTGAGCCCTCCGAGCCAGGGAGCCTGGGAGCCCAGCACGCACCTCCCAGGAGCCGAAAGCACTAAGCCGAGACCAACACGCAGCAAATGCAACTCACAGGCCTGACGCTCACAGGGCCCGGCCCCTCGTGCCTCCGGCTCCCCTTAGGCACCAGGCCAGTGCTTGGCAGCTCCAAACGACAGCAAGGCGGGAGTTTGGGTCAGAGGCCTGGGCAAGCCCTGTGGTCTCCCGGCACCACGGCCCCCATCCACAGCTCCTTGCAGAGCAGCCTGCTCGTGCCCCCATGCCCACCATGCCCAGTCCCCACCCCAGCTTTCCCAGCCAGTGTCACACAGCCCCATGAGCGCTGCGCTGGCACCAGCTCACCTCGGTGCTCCCAGGTGATCCTGGGAATGGGCGCAAATGCTGCCGCCACCCCGAACACCAGCGCCAGGACTGGCAGCAGCTCCATCCTCACAGGCAGGGGCCTCTCGGGGTCTCCAGCAGCGAAGGCTCATGGGCAGCAGGAGTCGGTGACCACGCTCAGAGGTCCCAGGCAGGCACCAGCAGCACAGCGTGGAACAGCTGAGCTGCAGGGTCCCCAAGAGCCCACATGGCCCCACTTGCTAGGGGAGAGCGGGCCACTCTGCACCTCCGTCCAACAAAGACTTTGCACAGCCCCTGAAGGTGCCCTGGAGAGGGAAGAGGAAGGGGTCATGGGTCAGGATGTGGGGCAACCCCGGCCCCTTGCTCAACACCCCCCCCACTCCGTGCTGTGCCTCCAGCCCAGCCCATCGAGTTCCAGCACAGAGCAGCGCCAAGGCCCAGGTGCTGGGAGGCCACTGCGGGTACAGGCCCTGCATGCACCAAGGAACACGGCAGTCACCAGAACCCGCGCTTCCACCTCAAGCTAGCGGCCCTGAAGGAGGGCAGATGGGAGCGGGAGGGGCGCTGAGCAGCACAAGGCAGGATAGGCAGGTCTGCACCCCGGACAGAGCTCCCATGGCGTCTCCGACCAGGACACCAACCTGCACTCACACCCGAGCCCCAACACAGCCACCCCGTGAAGGCAGTGGGTGTAGAGCGCGACAACAGCCCCCACCCTCAGGAGCCAGGGGCTGCTGCCACTGGGGGCTCTGATCTTCACAGACCCTGGTGCGCTCCACTTGGCCACGAGGCCACTCATGTCCAGGCACCCACACTGCCCAGTGGCTCTTGCCCAGGTCTGCAGTGCAGACACCAGATCCCCAAGGGCCACCACTACTCCTTTCCCGGGGGCCTCTCAACTTCAGGAGCCCAGGTCAGGTCCAAACCCACAGGCTGGGGAACAGGGTGCAGGCTCCAGAACACGAAGGGGCCCCACACTTTCTCCAACAAGCTCGCTTTGTGTGGGGTAACTGAAAACAGCCTGCTGAAGAGCACGCACCCTGCCATGCAGACCTGCCCCCACAGTGCGGCTGTGGCCACCGACAAGATGTCAGTCACCTGCTCCTAAGATTTAACCTACACCAACTTTTTTTCTGCTTATTCAAGCATTTCTGAGAAGAGAGCCTATCTCACAGGGAAGTGCGGCTGATAAACGCCATTCTGCAATGACAGTGCCCAACAGTCACCCCCTGCACTCAGGAGGACCAGGCAGTGGAGCCCATTAGACAGGGATATGAACGCCACGCCCACCGGGTACGTGCATTGCGGGGTTCTCCAAGAGTACACTCACATGCCTGAACATCAGGGCCGTGGGGCTCCCGGGCTCTGGCCCCTCCCCACTGCCAGCCCAGGGCTGTCAGACGGCAGCTCCACACCTCAAGGGCCCGGAAAGTCAAAGGAGAACCAGTGATCAACTGGGGTGGGGGTGTCACACAGGTACATAAGGGTGGTTTTTATGTATGTGTGCACACAGGTGTGCATGTGCACACATGCGTCTGTGTGCGTTTGCATGTGCACATCTGGGCCATGTGGACCTGTGTGTGCACATGCAGTATGAGTACACGTGCATCTGTGTGTGCATGTGCGTGCACCTTTGTAAGTGTACACACCTCTAGGTCTCCATGTGTGTCCTCTAGGTCTGCATGTGTATGTGCGTGCACATGTCATTCTACTACAGCAAATTCTCATGTAACGCTGACCCCAGATGTGGCTCCTCACTGGTATCCAGCAGCTGGGCTGGGTCAGGAGGGGACACTGGTCACTCACACTCAGAAGGGACAGAGCTCCTGCTGACCCCGAAGTGGCCTCTCCAGCATCCCAGGGATTCTGGGATAGGGCGTGCTGGAGGGCCATCACCACCTGCCCAGACCCCTCCTGGCGGAGATTGCTCTCCTGTCCCCCGGGTCCATCCACACAGGGTGAGAACCCCATGGCTCTGTGGGGACAGGCAGCCATGGTGCTGGGAGCTGGCACAACCTGCCTGAGTCCTGCGCGCCTCTCCCCACTCCTCAGGGGGCTGCTGCTGCCCCCCGCACCTGCTCCTTCAGCAACCAGGGGCGGGTCAGGAGCCCGACACAGCTGGCAGCCGCCTGCCCAGCCCCGGTGCTCCCAGACATGGAGCGGATCCCTGGAGAGCTGCACGCTGACCCTGCGGTTGGCACTCAGCTCCACAGCTACACTGCGCTGGACCCACAAGCGGGCCCTGACCAGGAGGCCAAACAAGCCACAGTACAATGTCTCAGACCTGCTTTCTCTTGTCCACACTGGAACCTGGGCACTCAGGCTTGATACATACACACACATCAAGAGTGACTATAGACAGGTGTGGGTTCAAGTCATGCATGGGTTAGTGTCACTGTAGCAGAAGCTCCAGGTTGCCTCACGCCTGCTGCCATGTGGGCACCTTACCCAATGAGGAGGTGGGCCCTTGCCACACATTGGCTTCTGGCCAGCAGGACAGAGACCGAGACTGTTTCTCAGCTGCCCTGTGGACACTACAGCCGCCTGAGTCGGGTAAGCCCAGAGCCAGCCAGGGCTGCCGGGCCACAGGAGCTCACCGAGGGAGCACAGCCTCCAGGGAGGCTCCAGGACCCAGGGGAGGGTGCACGGGGCGGGTCAGCGAAACGTCCCTGACGCCGTGCTTTGAGTTCCCAGGGAGGGCAGGATCATGGAAAGTCAGTGAGGTCCAGGCTTACTCGGATCTACGCGCACTCGATAGTTTTCCCATCTTGAGACTCCAAGATTTAACTGCGCTGAAGAAAAGGACACCAAGCAGAAGACAGAGACTTAAAAAACTGCTACTGGCCAGTGCCATGAGGGTGCGGGGTGCCCTCCCACGGCCACGGTAAGAACCCCGCTGAAGCACAAACCACCTGTGTGACAGCAAGGACAGGTGGGCAGGGATGGCCATGGGCTCGCCCTCCAGGTGAGGCAGGGACACAGCCTAGGGCGCAGTGGCCCAAGCTGCAAGGTGAGGACAAACAGATATCCAGAGATTCCAGACATGGTGAGGGGGACACATGAGGACACACACATACACACACACACACACACACAAACACACACAGAGGCACCAAGACCTGTGAGCTTGGACATATGCCCAGCTGCTGACAGGGAGTGGAGGGGGCCAGGAACTGCCCTTTTAAATAGTGAGTTACACTTTGTATGGCTTTTATGCAACAAAATTCCATTTACTCCTTAAAAACTGATGTCTCAGCTGGGCACCATGGCACACATCCCAGCCCTCTGGGAGGTTGAGGCAGGAGAACCCTAGGTTTGAGACCAATGTGGGTAAGTCAGTGACCCAGTAAGACCCTATTTCAAAACACGAAGTGAAACGGGCTGAGGATGTAGCTCCACGAGAGGACCCCAGTTCAGCCCCCAGGACAGGAAGTCCCCAACTTATGAACATTCGGGTTGCCAACTTTCACAGGTGCGCCGGATGAGACTTGCTTTGTGGGACTGCAAACAAATCTGACCTGCAAGCCTCCTCCCAGAGGAGCTCATTACAAAGTCGGGCACTGAAACCAAACACCAGGTGATACCCCAATGTGCAGCACTGAAACAGGTGCCCCAAAACTCCGCGGGAGCCCTCTCCCCACCCCTGAAGGTGGCCCCGGTCGGGTGACACTGCTTGGCATGTCATCACCCTGCACAGGGGAGACAATAAGCTGCTTCTCTCTGAACACAGGACGGGAAGAGCCAGGCCTCTGGTCGCACCGGGACTCTCACCACTGACTGCCATTGCCAGTGGCCAAGGCTCCAAAAACGGTTCCCTGACATCAGGCACAAAAATCAAAGACCACTGATCTAAGCAGGGAGAAGCCAGGCAAGGGGCGCCTGCAGCCCAAGTGCTGACCCTCAGAGCGCCTCATAAAGTGCTCACACCAACTGGTAGGAAAAACTGCCCCAGCTGAGAGGGCAGGTGAGCCACTTCCTGCAAAGCTGCAAGCAGCCACTGAGTGTCCAGCATGCAGGGTCCCTGGGGCAGAGGCCGTGCTGGTTGGCACCGCACAGCGAAACCAGGCACTCCCACCAAGGTCACACACGGCCCGGTGTCCCACCTGTGAGGGTCCCAGGTGTGTGCGCCTCAAAGAGCAGCCAGAGGGTCCTGCTCCACCACCCCAGGGGCCTTGGGAAGGGGACAGTGAAGACTCATTATGCTGGAGACTCCACCTGGCTGAGAAACTCTAACTGCGCAGCTCGGAGTAGTTAAGGGGAAGTGGGAAGCAGCCTGGGGCCCATGAGGGCCACGAGGGCTCGTTCTCACCAATGGCTTCTCCTCACCCTCCAGGGAGGAAAGGAGGTGGCTGTAGCCAGGCGGTCTGGGTTCCTCCCAGGAGCAAGGAGAGCTGGGCTCGAGGAGGAGGAGGAAGAGGACTGAGGAAGGGCCTCCAGGCCAGGCCACAGCCCCCATGGGGCAGTATGAGTCTTAGCCCCAGCCCAGGGAACTTGAAGAGGCCGAGCACCCGGCCACCGGCTGGACACACAGCGGCTCCAAGCAGCTGGGAACGGAGGCCTGGGCGGAATGACTTACCTGTGCCTCGCCTGCACAAGCCTTCCACCTTCTCCTAGCCAGAGTCCTCAGAAACCTCTGCTCTGAAAACAAGGGAGACAAACAGGTGAGTGCTTAAATCCTTGCCCTGAGCTCCGGATCCCAGCACCATTTCTGGAAGATGCTAAGAAGTAGATGCTTGTCGCTTTTTAAAATTCTGGACCCAAGAGACAACTTTCTTCCCCAGTACCAGCGTGGCGGGTTTAGAGAAGTAAGGTGCCGGAAACCAGCCAGCTCCCGGGAACGGAAGTGGGGCTGCCTGTCACCAGGCGAAGCCCTGACCACAGCCACCACCCTGCCAAACCAGCCGTTAGAGTAGGCGCCCGCCACAGCGCTCAGTACCAGATGGCATCGAGGAGCTGTCTATTAACTTCAGATAAGAATCTCCCACAACTCATCTCCTGAAGCAGCCCAGAAACAAAACAAGGTCCTCCCTTCCCTGCCCTGCAGCTGCGGCGCCTGGGCTGAACCCACAGCCTCTGCCCTGCAGCTTCACCTCAGGCCTCACTTTGTTTTTAAGCCAGAGACAGAGAGGTCCACCGAGGAGGTCCCTGGAGTAAGTGTCACCCTGCAGAGCATGGGACACAGCCCTCCAAACGGGTCGCTAAGCCCGGTGACACCGCGGACAACAGAATCCAGAAGATTCATCTGATCAGCTTGGCCACCTGGAGGGCTGTGCAGGCCTGGACACCGCTGAGAGGGTGGCCAGGGTGGTGCTGTGGCCCTGATGGTGACTGGCCCAGCACATTCTGCGGCAGGCAGGCCTGAGCACACAGGGCTCCCAATATTCCCCAAAGCCGGCTAAGCAGGATGCTCTCCTGGGGTGCAGCGGACACCACCAGCCCCTTTCCTCCCCTCACCACAGAAACGATGGCCATTCATCAGCTCAGACCCAGGCCGCAGAGACCCACCCATGTACCCATCAGCAGCTGCCCCAAGGACGGCGGTTTTATCAGCTCAAGTCTCCCCAGAGCAGCACAGCCCCAGACTCCCCACCCCCCACCGCTCTTCCCAACTGAAGCCTCAGCAGCCCTAGGTGCCCTCCCCGCCACCCCACCCCACCCTGGGCCACCGGACAGCAAGTGCTACATGTGGTAGGGACCTGAGGGGTCCACAGTGACCCCTCAAGCTGCAGGCACAGGGCAACCACTACCACACAAGGTGCTGGGAACACTTCAGTGGGGAAAGGGAGTCACAGAAGGAAGTGTTAGGTACAGGAAGCAACCACAGCGAATTCTGAAGCTGAAAACCTCCTCCTCCCGAGTCATGCAGCCCTCAGCACTTCAGTGAGGGCCCAGCGGTGGCCTGAGCCCTGCCACCTCACTGTGGGAGCAGGTGACAGCGGGCAAAGCCAGTCCTGTGTCTAATTCCTGACAGCCCCAAGGCCACACCCGATGGCATCCTCACTCCAGCCTTCTGGCCAGTCCTGCCCCACCTCTGCCCGGCAGCCTGAGTAACACTCCTACCACCCCGGTGACCCACTGGCCCAGCCGCTGACTGCCGGCCGCCCCTCCCCTCCGCGCTGCCCACTTTCTTCTACCTCCTCAAAGTAAAACCCCACAAATTATCGTTAGTTATCACCCTGACCAAGAATGCAAAGCACAGCCTCCTGTGCTGATTACCCTGAAGCCCTGTAGCACAGGCCAGGGGCACTGCATGGCCTGGTCACAAATAAAGGACGCAGCCTCATCTGAAGAGAGACCCTGGCAGCCGGCACCCTGGGAGCGCGGGGCGAGGCTGGAGCTTCGGTGCGGCCACGACAGCAGTGGCTTGGCTGGCCCTCCGCCCCTCGCCTGCCCTCACCTGGCCAGCAGAAGCAGCCAGTGGCCCCTCAGCACGTACAAAAGACAAGTGCCAAGGGTGGGGCAGGGAGCCCCCTCTGCACCCCGGGTCTGCTCCTTCAAGCTGGGTGTCCTTGGGGAACTTACTGTGTCTCTCTGGGGCTGGTTCTTTATTCAGAAAGTGGACAAACTACCTACACTGTTTGGTTGTTGTGAAGAACCGAGAGTAATCTATACAAAGAGCTTAAACTAGAACCTGGCACTGACTAAACTACTAGTGGGTATTAAGTGTGATTCAGCGGGTCACGCCCATCTCACTAATAGGCCTTGTTTTTTAAGCCAAAAGGCAGGTTCACACCCCTCCCCCAGCTGCAGTGCCCTGCGCTCCCCCAGCTGGGTCCACACAGGCTTAGAGCTGCTGCCGGGCTGCCATGCCCTCTGCTCCTGCATCCACATCCATTGGGTGACCCAGAACCAGGTGGGAGGCACGGAGACCAGTGTGCTGCGGGGGCCCAGCAGCACCAAGCACGCAGCACTGAGCACAACCCAGTCTCATGGTGCAAGGCAGGGACAGGAGGGACAGGGACAGGAGGGCTGTGGAGAGCTGGGGTGGGGGTGGGCGGGGTGGGGCTGAGTGGAGACCCTCTGGCTGACAGTCCTCCTGCTAGGTCCAGCACAAGGACACGCTGGGGCACCTCTGCGTATTGAATGCCCTGCGGTCTTAATCACCAGGATTCCACTTGGTGCTTTCCCACTTCATGACGACACACAAAAGGAGACCCCGTTTAGCAGAGTTGTGAATACTTACAACTGCGAATTTTGTTCTCTCCCCAGGCTGCCAATGCATGCACAGGCCCTCTCTCAAGAGGCAGGCAGCATCTTCTAAATTCTCCAGTTAGTGAAGCCGAAATAACTTTGGAAACATGTTTGCTATAGGCCACAGAGAGCCAAGTGCCCAGCACGAACACATTTTATGTTGCTTCCAAGCTGACCTGATACCTTCGTGCTTGTTTTTTCCCGGGGACCAGGAAGGCTGCTTTGTGCAGCGGTGGCAGAGTGACCTCCAAAACCAGCTGGCCTGGGTCTCAGACCATGTGCCACCTTGCCCCCAAGTCTGCAGGGAAATGCCACCCCCTCCCCAGGACAGGACAAGGCCGGGCCCACCTCCAGGGACAGACACACTTGAGAAGCACATGCATGGAGCACAGCAGTGGCCATCCGTGTGGGAAGGAAAGCAGGCACAGGGTGGCCACCCTCCCTGCCACCCTGCCATGAGCGGGACAAACACAAACCAGAGCCCAGCCACACCCAGCCACGATGGGTTCCCTCAGGCCCAAGGCAACCTCTGGGCTGGCTTTGCCCTACGATTTACATCAATGATCAAAGTTTTCCTAAAACCCACGATCACTCGCTTAGCCCTGAGCGCCGCCCTCAGCTCAGCAGGTCAGAGACAGTTCAACCTTGAGGGCCTCAAGGACTCTGGACATGCCAAGTGCCTCTTTCTCAACTCAGCCGTGGGGTGCCCCTGCCCCTACCCCAATGCGTGACAGCCTGGTCAGCCCAGGTCCCCTCTCCTGGCCCTGCCCCGCAGATCTGCCTCAGTGGGCACTCCCGCCCGGGGTCACACACAGCCTGGGTCATGCACAGCCATACACCCACCAAGCGGACTGCGCCCTCCACAAGCTGGCCCTTTGTGAAGGAGCCCCATGCTCGGGTGTTACTTTTTTTTCCCCTTATTTTTCTTTCTTAAGACAAAAGATGTAAATATCTTTTTTTTTTTTTTTTTATGAAACCTCAGTATCCAGGGTTAACTGCAGTGCTGGCACTTTAGGACACACACGTGGGTCTGGGTTATGGTCAGGGCCTCGTCTCTAAAGGGGTTGCTGTTGCTGGTCCCTGCCAACCCCGCCCTCCCCTTCCCTGCTCGAGCCTCACGGCCTCTCCCGACCATCTCCACCCTTCCTTGGCAGCCCAGGTATCGTGGCAGCACGGCTCCTGTCAGCCAGGACCTGCAGGACCGCAGAACCAGCTGCACCCCTCCGACCACCAGGTGCCCCTCCCCCACCCAGCCACCTGCTGAGACCCCAGGCCACACAGCCCTGGCCCCTGGGAAACAGCGCCTCACCTGGCCGCCTTCACACACAGGGTCTCAGGAAGGCAGCAGCAGGAAGGACGCTGACCTCCATCTCCAGGGAAGGTGAGCAAGTGACTGGCGGCCTTTCATGAGCGCAAAGATTCGGCTGGATTCTGCCAGCCTCGGGCAGTCGGGTCGTGACTCCCTGCAGTGCACACAGAACTGAGCCTGACATCTGAGGGAGCTGCGAAAGGAAAATGGCTCATGCAAATGCAGCGGTGGTCTCCGAGTCAAGCCATCCTGAGAGCTGAGCGAGGAGCTCCCTCCTGGGCCCTTGGTGGCCCTGCATGGCTCTTAGATCACTGCCACTGCGCTGTCCTCCCTGGGCCAGCAGCTCTGAGCGTCCTCCTCCAGAGACGCCATGGACACGGGCACTCCAGAGAGCACGCTGCCCTCCGCCCTCCGCCTGCAGCCCCAGTGCCCAGGCCTCGTCCCACACCCTCTGCCCCCGGGGGCTCCTGTCTCCTCCACATGCCCACCAGCAGAGAGGGACGATGCCAGGTTCCAGGGACCAAAGCCTCCTCAGGTGGCCCCACAGAGCAGCCAGAACCCAGGCTCAGGCCAGGGACAGCCTGGCCGAGCACAGAGCTCCTCTTTAAGTCTCAATCCTACAAAATGCCACTCTCTGCTTTCCTCTGTAGCAATCCTTAGACACGCAAGGCCAAATAACAGTCAGGCTGGCTCGTCCGCTGGCCAAGCCCTCCTGGGACGTGGAGTGCCCGCCAGAGGACCCGCCCACTCCAGCAGAGGCTCTGTGGAGACCTGGCTCTGCCGCCCTCCCGGTAGGAGCAAGCCAGTGACCCTCAGGGCTGTCTCGTCCCCCTCCATGCCACCTTAAAACCTGGCCCCTGTACTGGGGAACAGCACAGCTTGCGAGTCTGAGACTCTGCCTTTGTGTTTTGCTGTTTTGAGATGGGTCTTGCTATGCTGCTCGGGCTGGCCCTGAGCGCATGCGCTTATGTGATCTTCCTGTCTCAGCCTCCCAGGTAGCTGGAACCACAGGTGCACAGTTCTGTGCCTGGTGCTGCTACTTCTTAATCACAGCCAAACCAAACCTGCCCACACCCATCAACGGCTCAGGGCATGATGCGGTCACTGTGGGCGAGCGGGCAGCATCACAAAGCGCTAGAAACAGGACATGCGCCAAGGTGCTGCTGAGCGAGGAAGGGTGAGCCCCTCTGCTGGACCACGTCTACCCCGGAGGCACGAGCCTCTCCCCGGCCAGGTGGTATCAGGCTCCCTCTTTGCCCGAGACCCCACTGAGTGCTGCATCCTGTCTACAGTCAGAATTCAGCTGAGTGCCAGTTCCAAAGCCCCCGTGACCCCCAAGTGCGGCCAACAGGCCAGGACTGAGGTGAGGGCTGAGCTGCTCCAATCCCATGAATTGTAACCAGGACCTCATCCTCCCTCACTGTCCATTCTTCGAGGCTTGTGCCCTGAGGAGTCACAGGAGGTGGGGGGTCCTGGGGTCCCTCTGACCCCACACTGTCACTGAGCTGCAAGAGTGCTGCAGCCGAAGGAGGAGGGGTATAATCAAGGGGAGATGACACTGCCAGAAAAGCACACACAGAAGCTGGGGACAACAGGACGGCCCAGGGAGCAGCTCCCTGCTGACCGCCCTGGGTGGGCAGGCACAGAGCCAGCAAGGAATCAACCAAGGTGTAACTGTGGGACCCCATCCACAGAGACCTGCTCTGGACCCTGCAAAAAGGGAAGGAGCCGGGCTGTTTCACCACACCAAGCAGCCTAGGATTCAGCCCCTGGGCCCCAGTGGGCTGAATTCAACGACCCTGCTCACCTGGGGCCTGACTGCCTCCTGCATGAGTGCCCTCCTTGAGGGCCAACATTTCTCCAGTGTCAGGGGGCGTCGCCTCGCCCCTTGTGTCACCTTCCAGACGACTCAGTGTGTGAGGCATGGTGCGTGACTGCAGGGAGGGGCTGGTGAGTCACTCAGCAGATGCTAGTCCAGTCACCTCCCAGACTCAGGCAGAGCCAGCTGGCCTCAGCTCTGTCTGCACTGGGGCCCAGGGGAGAAGCAGGCCCAGCCGAGGACAGGTAGGGAGTGGGGTATGGAAGAGGCAGAGAAAGCGGCCACCTGTTTCAAGTCAAGCGCAGAAGGCTCAAAGTTCCCAGGAACCCAGGTCAACCGAAAAACCCAAAGATGCCAGTGCATGCTCCTACCAAGCTAAGCCAGGCCCCCTGCAGCCAGAATGCCAGTGCATGCTCCTACCAAGCTAAGCCAGGCCCCCTGCAGCCAGACACAGGGCTCTGCCTTGGGACAGAGACTCGCCCCGGAAGGGCTCAGCCCCAGTGCTAGGCCCTGGCAGCTGTGCAGGCCCAGACACACATCCCACTGAGGCGGCTCATCTCGCAGGGGTCAGACCCACCTGGCATCTCCCACTGTCTCAGGTCACAGGCAGCTGGTTCTCCCAGGAGCCACAGTGCCACCTCACTCCCCGCGGGGCACCTGGTCTATCCCCACTCCCAGGAGCCACTCATCCAGGCCACTTCACAGGCTCCTTGCCAGGAAGCACCCTTGCAGACGACACTAGAGGGTTCAGCCTCTCCTCTCCCTGTGAGGCAGAGCCCACTCGGGCCAGGAGGAGGATGGGCAGCTCAGGGGACGCGGCTACACTGCCGTGACCGCGTAGCTTGCGCGTGGAGGGGCTGTCCGGCCCAACTGGGCAGAGCAGGTGTTGGGGGCAGGCGGCCGAGCACCCTGGAGGCGCCCGCCTGAGCAGTGCAGGCACAGGAGGGGCTTGGTCACAGGTCAGGCTGTGCGTCGCAGGAAATCGGAACCGAGGAAGCTCTTGGCAGCTGTCTCCCAACCGCAGGTCAGACACAAGCAGCACGTGCCCAGCTTGCCTGGCACAGCCCGGCTGGGTGTCCCCGCCGCTGATCCACGGAGCATGCCTGTCCCTGTGTGGCCACCTCACACACACCGCAGCCTCAGCGCTCGGGCAGGCCAGGTGCCCCTGCTCCCCATGGGACACAGTGGGTGCCGTGACGTGCCTGGGTGTCGAGGGCAAATGTACTGTCTTCCTGGGCAGAGAGGCCCTGAAAACTTACAGGTCCTCACAGGGCCAGAGAGGCCCCGCAAGCCATGGCTCCCTGCAGAGAGCGGAACGGGTCTCAGCTGTGTGAGGAGTCCACCAGGCTCAGCCAGGCAACCCCCAAGTTCAAAGGGCTGCTGTGGGGCATTAATCTCCAAGGTGCCTGCACAGAAAAACACGTGCCAGTAACCCCAACGTTCTGGGAGGCAGAGGCAGGAACATCCAAAGTTCAAGCCCAACTTGGGCAAACTGGCAACTTAGCAAGATCCTGTCTCAAAATAAAAAAAACAAAACATGGGTTGTAGTTCAATGTAAAGGCCCCGATTCAATCCCTCTCACTGCAACAAGCCACAAGACACAGTTCAGCTCATCCACTGTGCGCCCAGCAGCAACAGTTCAACAGCAGCGCAGCACGTGATGCAAGCCCCACGCGCTGGCCCAGCGACGCTCTTGGCAGGGTAAGATGTGCACAGTGCGTTACTAAATGCAAAGTGGCGATGGTAAGTCAGCACTGAAGTGCAGGCTCATTCCTACAAAAACACGGTGGTGCGCGTCAGTTCCGGGAGAGTTCAGGTGGCACTCCCGGCCTGCCGGCTGGCCAGGGCACATGCATACACGGCAGGGTGACCTCCAGGGGGGACGCCACAGCGCCAGCAGCGCTTGGCTCTGGGCACAGGACTTCAGAACAGTTTAAACTTCTCCTTGGGCTTTCCTGCATCTCTCAGTTGCTTCCTGGCAGGGGTTTTTCAGTACTGTTCTGGAGCAGGGAGAGGGAGCCTGAACCCCCTGGAGCACATCCTGCTACCCTGCGGGCCAAGCGCCCCACCTCCCTCAGCAGGCTGGGATTCACACCTCAAAACCCCCACATGACCTCTGGGTCACCTACAATGTTTTTATTGCATGTGAGCCGTGCCTCAGTTTACCTGCACACCTGTGCCCTCTGACCCCATCTATCAACCACCTAAGAGAGTCCCAATTAGAAGGGAGGACCTAGGTTCCAGCACCGAAGGGACTGGCACCAACTGTGGCCCAGGGCCAGCTTGCTTCCGGTCTGCACCTGGAGCTGGTGACCCCAGGTGTCCAGATCACGCTCACCAGGTCCAGGCAGAGACATGAGCGCCTCATACGTGTAGTGGTATTAAAATTACTGCCACGGAATGACCTGGGTCCCTTGGCAAGCCTTTCAAGAGCAGCCGCTTAGAAATGCGCACTCTCTGGCTGGATGTTTTGCTCTTTATAAAGCAGTGACCTCTCTTCTGAGGAACTGACAAGCTGGCGGGGGTGTGTGTGTGTGTGTGTGCGCTCTCCTCGTGGCTGCAGGGACCCTGAGCCCGCAATGCTCCTCGGGCTTAGCGCCACTGCCGTGCTCTGCAGAGCAGCTCGTGCACTGGGTCAGCACCAGAGTGCAGTGCCCAGATCTCGCCTGCAGCACTGGGCCGTGGGCAGTGGGACCCCCACGTCTGTCGGGGGCAGCTGCGTGGTGGTGGCACTGCTGTCCCCAGTTGCATTCAAGACATCTCCAAAACCACTGCCAAGCAGGCTCTGCTCCCCCAACTTCAGACTTTATGTCTTCAACATTTTCTTCAAACGGCTTCCAAGTTGGGAAGCTTCTTGCAGTTTCTGATGATGGCAGAGCCATGAAGCCCTCTGTGTGGCCTGAGCTATGTTTCTGAAGGGCTTCTTCCCTGCAGACACGGACATGGCCACACCCTGCCGCCCTGGGCCACGCTCTGCATCATCCTGCAGTGCAGCAACCTGCAGTCCCCGCTTCACCTCCGCGGCATGCTTCTCTCCAGCTGCTAACATGGCAGCCAGAATCGGGGTTTCTTCTGCCACCTTTGTCAGCTCTCCTCGCCCGCCTTGCTCCACTTTTTAAATTTTTATTTTAAAGAGGTTAAAATTAAACAACAAAACAGAACATAAGAAAGCAATGTAAGAGACACAGATTTCAAAGCGAGACAACCAGAGATCTTCACTGTCTGTCCTACTGTCTCTTGTTTTCCTCCAAGTAGCTGTCCATATCTTCACACACAGTGAATTCACACAAAACAACATAGTATAGAACTGATCTGAACAGGATGGTGAAGGCGTTTTCGATCTTCAAGACCAGACAGGAGGGGAGTCAGCAATGGCTGCCACGGTGCCTCTCACTCTCTTCAGAATAGCCGTCCACACCTTCACGTATGTTGAAATTAAACACAATGAAACAGACTAAAATCACTCTGAACAAAGAACAATAGTATTGCTGGATCCACATCGTGACACTATGGAATCAGCACTGGGTACTGTAGTGTCTGTTTTTCTTCAAAGTAGTTGTTCATTTCATCACACGTTATATAATCAGTTCTCATAAACTGTTTATAAGTTCTATGCATGCATGAGTCTCTACATGTATATCTATCTATTCTTTCTGTGTTAAAGGGAAAAACAAAACAAAGCAAGACAAAACAAAACAAATTCCTAGAAAAACATGAAACGAGAAAGTCATATGGAAGCACAAGATGATCCACAATGGTTACTATGATGTCTCTTGTTATCATCAATAGAATTGTCTATATCATCAGGCATAGTATAACTGAACATAGCAGTACACAACAATATTAATAAAAACAAAACATTGGAGACATTATAAGAATTCAAAAGCAGGTAATAATCAAACCAGAGTGGGGTATCCTAGTGCATCTTGTCATCTTCAGTGTAGTTGCCTATACTCTCAGACTTGATACTATCAAATCAGTCAATACAAAACAGCAATCTAACAAACCAGATTCAATTAAGATCAGTCATAATAAGACAGTATAAGTTATATAGGGCTTCAAATTAAGTTAATAGGAAATTAAGGATGATTACCGTATTATATCCTGCTATTTTTGGGATAACTGTCTGCCCTCAGATCTAGTACAAGTAGCCAAACTGGGACAGAATATAATCCATCTAAACAGAGTGGTGTGAGTAATGTAAGTTTTAAATCATGGTACACTCTTAACAATATCCTCTGCCTTCTTTTTTTAGACTATTCCTCCCCTTTCACTCTCACAGAGTGCTGTGTATTTTGGGTCAGACCAACTCCCTCAGTTTTTAGATTGGCGGGGCGGGGGGACCTGCTATTTACCTAAGTGGTTCCTAACCTTCTCGCTCCTGGACTTGTTCTCAAGTTGTAGTTCTTTACCAACAAAAGCCTCAAGGTTTTCCTTCCTTATAGCTGAGTAGTTCTTTACTGTAGAGAAGTAGCCTGTCTTTCCAACCTATCTGCAGGTGCTGGTGGAGTTGCCCCTATTTCTCTCTGGCTCACTGTCACATAGAGCATTATTTTCTCATATTTGACTTTTGGACCATAAACCCTCTTTCAGGTTAATTATATTTCCTATACAGAGCATCTCGATGGACCCTACCTCCTGATCTACTCTGCCTGTGTTTCTTTTGTTAGTGTATCAAGGCCATCTATGTTAGAGATTATAGCCAACCTCCTCTCCCTCATCTCTGCTATGCTATTTTTCTGCCTTTGTTTGTCTACTTTTCTCCTTCATTCCACTGTCTGCCCTGTTCATTGAGGTCTTTCTGCCACTGTTCCTGAAATCCTGGTACTTTTTTTTTCTCTCTCTCTAGAATGTCCTTCAGTATTTTTTGTAGGATTGGATTGGTGGTCACAAATTCCCCCAGTTCCTCTGTGTCACAGAAGCATCTTGTTTCTCCATTAATTTTGAGAGACAGTTTTGCAGGGTGCATCAATCTGGGCTGGAGGTTATTTTCTTTCAGGGCTCTTCTTGATGTGATGGTTTCTGTTGAGAAGTCTGTCATGATTTTGATGGGTTTTCCTTTATAGTGGTCTTTTCTTTTCTCTGATGGCTTTTAATATTCTGTTCTTGTGATGAATTTCTGGGATCTTGATTATTATATGTCTGGATATAGCTCTGTGTTGGTTGTAGGTGGCTGGAGTTCTGTATGTCTTATACGTCTGAATGTCATTTCCTTTTCCTATGCTTGGGAAGTTTTCCTTAATTATTTCTGTGAATAGCTTTTGTATTTCCTTTGTGTTTACCCCTACTTCTTCTCTCACATTTTTTTATTCTTAAGTTATAGATCCTCTTGTTTGCTGTCTTCTAACCTTTGTATTATTACCTGTTTCCTTGCTATTTTTAAGAGATCTTTCCATTCACGATCAGAACTATCTCTAATGTTCTGTCAGGCAATTTTTCCATCTTTTGGTGGAGTTTTTAATTTCCTGGTAATCTCTTTGAATCTGCTTCATGTGTTCTAGGTTTTCTTTATATTCTTCATCAAACGTTTCTCCCCTTTTTTGTGTTCCTCCATTCTTCCATCTGTGTCTTCTTGAGAGGTGCTGAGCATTTCTTTTATTAATCTTCTTATATCTTGCTTTACTTGAATTAATATTTCAGTTTTGAGCTTGTCTACGATGTCACAAAGATATCTCTTTATGTCAGCTGATGCCATGTCTGATATTGCATGTTTGCTGCACTCAATCTCTTCTGTATTTACCTCTCCTGGAACAATGTTCCCTGGGTTGGCTGGAGGCTTTTTTTATTTCTGTCTCTTACCATGTTTCTGGTTTCTTCCATACAGGTGTATGGTAGAGGTCCCAGCCCCTTCCCTTGTTGGTTTTGGTTCTTCTGAAGCACACTGGCTGGGGAATTCTGCCCTCTCCAGTTTGCTGTTGGTCACTGAGGTGCAAGCAGGGGTGATGTATGCTGACCCCTCCCCTCTGAGCCAGTCAACCAGTGTGGGTCTTCACGTTAGTGTGTGCCGCGTGTACAGAACTGGTTGGGCCAACTCTGGGGACAATTTCGTCCCTGGCTATTGGGTCCTGGCCGGGGGCATGACCCAGCTCAAGCAGATCCCACCAATCTGCTCTGGGCAGGGAGGAACCAACTGAAGTCACTGCCAGTCCTCGTTCATGCCTGTCCTGGCAGATTCCAACATGTCATCCAGTTGGTCGCCCCTTCCCCAGGGGAGGGTTTTATTCCAAGCACTCACCTCGGGTTAGTGTAGGTCTCCACAGTGGCTCTGTTCACCGTTGGGCTCGCCAACCCCTGACTTCAGTGCAACTGTGGCTCTGGTAGTGAGGACGCCATGCCCTTGAGTTTGGGCAGCTCCAGCGAGAGTGCAGTGGCCGTGAATTTGAGCTGCTCCAATAGTAGCACCACAATTGCAAGTTTGACTGGCTCCTTTCCCTTTAGTTTCTTCCTGGGTCGAGATGATCCAGCTCTGTCTGGTCTTCTTCAGGATGTTTTATTCCAGCATCTGAGCTGTTTCTCTAAGGGAAGCTCCATATTCCGCTGCTTACTGATCTGCTATCTTCAGCTCCACCCTCCTTGCTCCTCTGCTGAGTGCCTGGGGACTGGGTCCACCCCCAGCCAGCACGCTCACCCCACCCACACCTCAGAGCCACCTGCAGCCTCTGCACTGCAGCCACTGCCCCACCTCCAACTCACCTTTTTTAAAAACTGTGGTCACAATTCAGTTTATTATAAAAACGGGCTGGTGTGAGGCATGGGGGCAGACAAACACACCCTGTGGGGAGCTGGGGTGCAAAGCTGCTGATACCTAGCCCTAGCAGGGGTCAGGCCCCCCGTGGTCAGCGCACTCGCAGTCCTTGCCTTTGCTCCAGGAGTTGCCTGAGGCCATGCCCCTCACTGTGCCATGCTCTAAGGCATCACTGGCGACACCTGGTATAAATCTGGGCAGCCGGGGAGATGAGACGAATCACACCGGTCTGACGCTTCTAAACTGGTGCAGTTCTGGCAGTACCCAATCACCGCACCTGGGTCCCTCTGGTCTCAGCTGGCCGCGCCCGGCAGTACGCAGACCTGTTAGGCACTGCACCTCTAATGATGCCTACCACCCACTGACACTGACACCCCTCTGCCGCCTCCCTGGCCCGCAGACACCGGAGCCACAGTGCTGGCCCAGGCCTGGCTGTCCCCACCATGGAGGGCTGGCGGACACTCAGGCTGCAGGCCAGGGCTCCCCTCTGACTGGAGGAGCTCGAAGCCCACACCTGCAGTACCAGGTTTCCAGGGAATGTCTCCTGCAAGCTGAAAACTCCCACCCACACGGGAGAAGCTGCGGTGGCCCAGCACACAAACAGCCCATCTGGAGCTACACAGACTCGCACCTCAAACCCGCACCCAATCCCCCAGCAACACATCCACAGGGAGAGGTGACCAAGCCCCAGGACACTCGCTGGGTCATGGAGCCCTAGGGTGACATCCAGTGAGGTGGCCACAGAGGCCAGGGAAGCACAGGGCAATAGGCAACTGCAGCAGCAGTGGCAATGTCCCCAGCAGGACTAGGCCACAGTGCCTTGAGCACCTCACACCTGAAGCCACTGTGCTAAGAGCCCGATGAGTGGCCAGGCGACAGGGCCCTGCATGCACATCACTGGGGCTGTCCCACTTCCCAGGCATGCCCAGCAGGAAACACAGGAAGAGATTCTCCATCACGCCCTGATCACACTGACCTCTCCATTCTGCAGGCCCAGGGCCCCTGGTGGCTCCCCTGGCTCTGCAAGCATAGACGACTTATGTACAGTGCACATCCTGGACAGACGGCTGGGGCAGAGGGGTGCTGAAAAAAGCCTCACCAAAACACCAGCCCGCGGCCCTCCCCATCAGCCAGTGTGGCCAAAGCTTTTTCACTGGGACAAGGCTGAGCTGCATAACCCAGGCTGGCCTTGAATGCAATCCTCTTGCCTCAGCCTCCTGAGCAGCTGTTGTCACTGCTCTACACCACTGTGCAGGGCTCTTGGCCTGACTACTTTTGCCTGCCCCTGTCGTAACACAGAGGTCTCCTGTCAGCAGACCCGGCTGGTAAAGCCTCACCTCACTCTCTTCTCCCTGCTCCCCGCCCCGTCCTTGCTCCTGGGATCCACCTCTCTGCTGGCTGGCTCAGTACGCTTCCACCCACGCCCAGCAACCCTGCCAGGTCAACAGTCCGCACCGTGTCCAGCGAGCTGCCCTGGACAGCAGGCCAGGCACAGGCTCTGTCAAACCCCTGGGGATCCCCACACCACACTCACTGAGCCCCGTGCTGACACCATGTACCCTGCTGCTACCCAGCTGGGAAGCTCCTTCAAATGCCCGTCTTCAGAATGCCATCCTGGTGTCCTAGAGCTACCGTAAAAGGTGACCCCAAACTTTGTGGCTTAGGGCAACACAGGGGTCCTGCTGCAGTCCTGAGGTCAGCCATCTGCGGAGTGCTGGACTCCACGCAGAACCAGCTCACAGAGTGCAAAGAAAGCACATCGTTTCTCTGCCTCTGCCATCTCCAGGCCTCCTGCAAACCTCTGTGCTGGTCCCCCATCCCCACCTCCCCCAACCCCACATCAAACTGCCGCTTTGGTGAAAGCACTACTTTGATCCAAAAGCAAGTGGGAAGCGGCAAAAACCAGGAAAGCGCTCAGCCCTCCTCATTGCTGCCTCAAAACAAGGCAGCCACTTCCAAGGCAGCTTCCTGCCAGGCCCTCCTGATCACCCCACACAGCTGACCACCTCTGGGAGACCAAACCCCTTGCCTTTGCTCCCTGCTCTGCGACTTCTCACCCTTTGTCTAAAAGTTCTTCCTGTGACATCTGGATTTTCATTGCTTTTCTGTGAAGCAACCACGTAATAAAAATAATACCATCTGTCTTTCATCAGTTTCATTCAAAGGCCCCAGGAAGGAACCTGTGGGTATCATCGGAAGAGCTGTCCCTGGCCACTGTCACTGGAGCACCTCCTCACTGCCCTTCTGCCTGTTACGCTCTGGGGAAACTCCCCCTTCTAAATGCCCACTGGCTCTGGGACCGGGGCATGGAGGTCAAGCAGGGGACCCCGACCCAACCTCAGGCACTGGGGGTCAGAGGACCTGTCAACAAAGCCTCTAGGCTGTGCTGGGGAAGGTGAGGCAGGGGCCAGCCAAGCTATGCTGTGCCAGGGCCAGAAGACCCGTCACTGCAGACTGCCAAGTCAGACAGAAACATAAGGGCTGACCTCTCCATTCGAGGAAGACGGCGCAGAGGTGAAGACCGCACATCTGTGGCTGGAGTCAAGTCCGGAGCGCCAGGCCTGCACAGCCTCCCTGGATATAAACCGCCACACAGCGGGCCACACAGGCGTCCGGCGCATGGGTGGAGACCAGCACATCCAGACGCACACTCCCACCCCTGCCAGGAACGCCTTTGCTCTTTCCAAGCACCCATGCTAGTGACTGGCTTCCTCCCATTCCGTACAGCTGTCTACGCTTGTAATCCCATGGGCTGACTGCAGTCTGACCCACAGTGAACCCACGGTGCAATTTGTTCCCTGACGAATGGCCTGGGGACCACCTCCCAGGACCCCTCCTGGAAACCCCAGTGCCAGCCATCCTTTTCTCTTTACAGTGAGTGCTGGACTCCCAAACGTCTAAGTTGCAAACTTTCAGACAGGATCAGACCTCATCTTACAGAGGTCCGCAGATGTGGACGAACCTGGAGGCCGCTCCCGGGTCTACCGACATCGTCAGGGCGGTGCTGCCGGGAGCTCACCGCACAGCATCGCAGTGCACAGCTGAGCAGAGCTCCTCAGCCGAGCCGGGAAAAGCACTGGGGACGCGGGGGCGGGGGGGGGGCGCGCTGGGAGGTGCAGAGCTACGTACACTGAGTATTTGTGTCAAATACTCGCTTATTTCATCAGACTCTTGAGAGAAGCTGACACAGGAACATTCTCCAGAACGGAACTGGGTTGTGAGGCGGGGACTTGCTATCTTTCCAGGAAAACTCTAACTTCCTCCTCATTCCTCAATGCTGTGAGACAAGCTCAGCACACCTGACATCTAACCATGACACTGTGGGAAGGGCAACTACACTTCCAGCCTTGGGGAACACGGCTCAGTAGGGCAGGACTCCTGATTTTCTTTGGATTTTTAGGTAAAGCCTCCTAAAAAACTATCTGCCCGAGGGCCCAGGGAGTGGGCCTGAGAGCTCAGCATCCTTCTGCTGTCTTGGAGGACAGGACAGCAATGGCGGAGGGAGAGAGTCAAGCCAAGACACACAGCCCCCAGAGAAGAGAGCAGAGTGACAGTGGCCTAAAAGGCTGGCTGAGTACAGATGCAAATAACCCTTCAGCAACTAGGGAATGCGCAGGAAACTGGCACATTCCAGGGAATCTTGACTTGATGAGTCATTCAGATGCAAATTTTACCCCAATTTGGGAAGGATTACAGCACCCCATTCACACTGCCCTTCCCCTGTGAATGCCAGGCCCAGGGCAACAGCCTTCCCCGGTGCCCTTAGTACTCCTGCGCAGGCCTGGGTTTCCAGTTCATGTCTGGCCCTTCTGTGCCCCAGCCCCGGGCCTGTCCCCTATCCACACTTCCTAGATAGCATGCGCCCCAGTCCTCTGATGAGCACACGCACCCCGACTTACAGAGCTGGCAGCTGTGAGGCTGCCCCGGGTCTGCATCAGCAGCTGTGCCGGGCTTCGAGCACAGCAAGTAGCCCAGGAGCCCGTGTGCCACTGGCCCCACGCCGCCTGCTTCCCGCAAGGCTCTGCCAAGACCATGCCAGGCGGCGTCAGTCAGGCCACCAGCCTTCCCTACAGAGCGGGGGGGAAAAAGGAAAACCGCAGAAGTGCGTTCACAAAGCCAGACGCCCAGCACTGCGGGCTTCCCCCGCCTCAGCAGACGCTGGGTCCACAGGTCACCCCAGGGCTCCTCGGAGAGGCAGCGCCCAGCCCGACCATACCCCACCAGCCTCACCTTGCAGGCCAGGCGCTCAGGACCCTCAGGTCTGGCTGCTCCCTTCCTGCCTGTCGGGGATGTCGCCCCCGACTGAGAGTGTGACTGCCAGTGGTTTCAACGGCTCCCCAGTGGGGACGTGCCGCAGACAGCTGGGCCCACTCGGCCGCAACAAGGCGCCCTTCAGCAGCCACACAAGGCCGTGGTGAGCCTGGCCCGCAGGCTGTGGGACCAGCCTGTCCCTGTCCTCTGCCCAGTAAATGGCAGTGCTGTTCTGGGACGTGGGACCAATTGTTCTCCTGTGCGGGTAATTCACGGGCAGAGAAAGGGCCCCTGAGGGCCAGGCCAGGGCGGCCAGGGAGGGGGCTGCTCACCTAGCACCCTCTATACTGTGCAGCCCACTGCCAGGCGGAGCCAGGGCATCCAGCCAGCGCCATCAGGGCCGTAAAGGCTCCAGGGCGGGGCTGGGATGCTGCCCTGTCCACAGCTCCCTGCACACAGCCCAGGGGCAGAAACACTGAGACTCTCCAGCTCCCCTGGGGCCCCTCTGCCCCCCCAAGCATGGGGCCCACTGCAAGCACAGGGATGACTTGGGCAGAGGGAATGGGCAGCGCCTGGGGCGTGGACTGCATGGCGACGTGCAGCATGGTACACAGCTGACCGATGCTTTGGCTGGGCAGTGACCAGGCAGGAAGCAAGTGTTTCCCAACGAGGGCCAGCCACTCGCAGCCCTGCCTCGAAGGGCGGCACACGGGGACACATAGGGTCACGAGGGGCTGGTAGGCTGGAGTGCTCAGCTGCTCTGGGCGGCCCAGGTCCCCCAGGGCACAATGCCCACTGCCCTCAGTCCATAGGACTCACCCTAAGCTCCTGGACAGGCATGAGCCCCCCCAACACGACAGTCCCCACCTTGGGACGAGGCCTCTCACTCCACACAGTCCCCAACAGGCAGCAGTGACAGCAGCACCCCTGTAGCTGGGACCATGTCCAGCCCCTAAGGGAAGGGCACAAACTGGGGACACAGGTGGCACTCAGTGGCTACAGCACTGACACATCTGTCACTGGCAGTGTTCCTGGTGCTCCACGGGCCAAGGGGTCACTGCACGGCGGTCCAGCTGACATGTGCAGTGCTGCAGGAAGCGGGGTCTGGCTGAGGGGCGTGCAAGCGTGTCTGTGATCTCCCCAAGCAAGGCAGGGGCTCCAGGGGCCCCTGAGGAATGTGGGGCTGCCTGCTCTGGCCCTCAGCTAGGAGACGGCCAGTACAGGAGCTTGAGCAGGGCCCAGGCCCCAAGTCTAACAGCCCTTAAACTCAGCAACTGAGGCTCATGGCCACCCCAAAATGGGGGCACCTAGCATGCCGGAACAGGCAGCGCCCACTGGCTGCCCTGCCCACAGCTCCCCATCCCCTCATCGGGGAGCCTTTAGTGTCTCCTTTAGTCACTCAGCTCAGGACGGCAGGAGCTGGGAGGTCTGTGCGGAAGACAGAGGGAGGAAGAGGGGCTGGGGCTGGCACGGCCAGCGGCAGGAAACCCCTGGGCAGAGCAAGGGGGGCGGGCTGAGGACATTCATGGTGGCCTAATAACAGAGCTGGGCTCAGGAAGTCAGGTGAAATATTAATCCATTACCAGTTAAACCCACATTAGGAAATTGCTTTCTTCTGTCATTCCCCAGAGATAAAGATTTCCAGCTTTAAAGAGATTTCAAAGCAAGCACCAAAGTATTCTTTATGTACCTGGACTGGAGTCAAGTATCATTTAGGCATTTTATCAACTTTTATAAACTTTACAGTTTACCTGACAACGTCAGACCATGTTTATAGATGGAGGATGTATGCGTTACACGGTCTGAAGAACAGGGCGCCCTTAAATCCTCTGTAAGATCTGGGGGTTGGCAGGCAGGGTTAGACCACTCCAGCCCGTAAATTGCCTAGGAGTTTAATTAGTTCTGCAGGCAGTTTCCTTCATGCAACAGTGATATTACGAGACATACTCATGGCAGGCAGGGTACATCTTGGGAGGCTTCTCACAGAAGGTATTACAGCTCTGGGCTACGGACGGACGCAGCTCAGCATACAGCGCTTCCAACCTAGCTTCAAACCTCAGCACAACTACACACACACACACACACACACACAGGAAGGTGTTTAATCAGCCAAAGAGAGGTTAATCGTTTCAAACAGCAGTGTGCACCACCCACATAAATAATAGGGTGCTTAATGTGGCTCCACTTCCGCCTGAAAGTACCAGCTCAGCACGCAGCCCATCCAGAGATCGTGGCAGACAACCCGAACACCGGAGGGTTGACAGGTCACTCAGATTTATGGTAAAGCAAGAGCCAGCATCAGGCTATTAAAACCTATCTCCGGGCACTACAGATTCTCTCCAAGGAAGTCCAGATCCGCTGCTGCAGCTGGGCTGGATAACAGACCCACGTTCACGTTCCCACATCACAGAATCGATTTTAAGCAATCGCTTATTCCCCAGAGCACAATGAATGGTAACTGCACCATGTGCAGGTCCTCCGATGCCCTCAGGGAGCTGCAAAGGGCACATGCCAGCCGCAGGAAGGGGCAGAGCTGGACACCAGGGACCAGCCTGCTCTTGGGTTCAGCTTTCTCCCTGAGTCTGCCCCAGGGCCTCCCGGGCTGAGGCACCTCCATCCGAGCCCACCCAGGGCAAGCCTGCGGTCCTGCCAGCGTCTTACCTTGCAGACCCAGGTCATGGTCACCTCCAGCCCTCAGCTGGCACGCGGTCACCACACCATCCATTCTCCCTGGACTCCTCACCAGCCCCTGTATCCTGTGCACCCACAATTCCACCTGCCTCCCCACGGTGCAGCTGCAGGAGCACCTGTGAAATCCACACCTGGTCCAACAAGTCTGCTGAAAACCCCTCCATGGCTCTGCTGACTTGATTAAAGTCCCCACCCTTTACCCCAAACTATGCAGGCCTCTCTGCCTGATTCACTACTTGCCAATACCCCATGCACCAGCCCTCCTCCTCCATCTCGACCCCCAGCCCTGCTGTCTGCTTGGGCCTCTGTAACATCCAAAGAAACCAGGCCCTTCTGGGTAAAGGACCCTCTGATCTGGGAAAAGGGCAGCCTCTCCCCCAGGACCCCCAAGCTCCCCACACTGTGTGAGATACCCCTCTGTGTCCTGGCAATCCCCCAGCCCCTCCTGCCTGCCAGGTGTTGCTCCAACGCTACCTTCATGGGCTCATCTGCTGGGCGAGGCATCCATGAACACTCTTGGGTGTCACATGTGTGACAAGCTGTGATTTGTCTTATGCAGGCAGATGCTGGTTGGTTGGAGTGCTCCCCAAGAGAGCCCCAAGCCAGAAGGAGCCAGAAGGAGCCCAAGAGAGCCCCAAGCCAGAAGGAGCTGGTTGGTTGGAGTGCTCCCCAAGAGAGCCCCGAGCCAGAAGGAGCACACTGCAGCTTTGATTGGCACTCAACTACCCTAGCAAATGCTCCTTCAACCAGACAAAGTAACACGCAGCTTTGCTCTGAGCTCCCCAAAGTTGTCTTACCTGACCCACAGCCTGCTCACCGAGCCGCTCAGGGCAACCGGGCCCTCTAAGAATAACCACCAATTCCCTGGGCAAGCTGCCTCCTCAGCAGCTACACCCACCAGTCCTGAGCCCTTCTTGCATCACCGTGTGGCCAAGCCCAAGCTGCCAGCCCTATGAAGAGCTGCCCTGATGTCCCCTTCTGCAAGCATGTGGATCTCGGGCAGGACAGCTGCGGAGAGGGAGGTCAGGGACCTAAGTCTGGCAGGGTAGATGGGTGTGGCTGCCGTGGGATACCCCAGACCCTGTGATCAAGCAGGAGGAGGGGAAGGATCCCCACTGCCCGGGGCTGCTCCTCCTTGGGGCTTTGGGGTCCTGAGCATGAGGATTCTACGGCCCCACCCAAGGGGTGAGGCTGCCCTGTCCTTTGGGTTTCAGCCCCCAGCACCGTGCAATCACTTGGTTTCAAGCTTGCTTCCATAGGCCCTGGTCCCTTTTAAATCCCAGCTTCAGATCTAAGGGACAGGGAAGCCCAGCACCATACCCAAAGCAACAGACTGGTGGAAGGGGTTCGTGTCCATGGTCCCCAAGAGGTGACCTGGCTGTGGGATCACAGGATGTTCTGGAAACGTCAGTGGGACAGTGACAGCGCCTCACGAGACCAATCCCACTCTCACGCCTACTTTTAAACCTCTCTCTTCCCCAACACGGTACAAGCCGGAGCCCCACTTGGGGTATGGGTGTAAGGACCAGCGCTGGCCAGGCTGCAAGCCCATGTTTCGTGACCCTTCCTGTCTTGGGCACCAGGGTACTGGGGCTGTGTTCCTGCCCTTCCCTGCCAGCCCAGGCCACAGTCTCAGGCCTAAAGACAAGGGACTCTGGGGGCTGGTGCTATAAGCCTGGCAAGGGGATTCCTGCCCAGGAAGGAAGGGCTGCCAGGTCTGTCTAAGCAGGCAGGGCAACCCTCTGCTCACTGCCCTGTGGAGTACAGCCCTCACTCTAATGTCACAGAAGCACTGAGGACACCAAGCTGCAGCGAAATCTCACAGCACCATACACTCGGCAGCCAGCCAGGCAGGCAGGAGAGGCCAGGATGACTGTACACCTGCCACACAAACATACCACACACCCGGCATCAGGCACCCGCCCAAGGCACCCTCTGCCCGCTGTTCAGGCTAAGCCTGGAAAACACAACTGCCTGCCACATCTGCAGGCTCCACGGCTGACAGAGAATCCACCACATGCCCCATGAGGGGTCAGGAAGGAGAGGGGCAGGCTCCCGGGTTTTACTATCTGTCCAGCTCTGGGATGGGTCTGCACTGCACAGGGACCGGCAGGACTGAGGCCTCCTCCTGTCCTGCTTCCTTTTTGCAACAAGAGAACTCAAATCCCAGGCAGATGCCTGCTGACATTCAGGCCCTGACCAGACACGTGCTATGTGGGGGAACCCTGGGCTTGTGCCTCAGCCAGCAAGAGGCCTTTACAGGTGACCTGCAGGAGGGCAGGGCCCTTTTGTGGGGGCCGGAGCCACCTATGACACCCACGAGGACCATACTCCAAGGCAGGTGGACACCCTGCACCCAGATGTCCCCCAGACGAAGGCTGGTTCATCAGCTGGGGATGTGGCTTGCAGCCCACCCAGGCAGAGCCCCGCCAGGCTCCCCTCAGAGAGCCTTTGCAGGCCAGGAAGCAATGCACTCTCCTCCCCAGCCCCAGGACGTGCGGCACAGGAGAGGAATGGTACCCGTGTCCCCCAGGCTGTGTGGGAGGCTGGACGAAGGGAGCACTGAGGAGCAGTTGGATGCCCACAAAGCCCAGTCCCCCCAGGGACCAGACACTATCCACAGCTCCCATCCGACCCAGCTGCATGACCCCTTCCCACTGACCTCAGAGCAGGTGCGTTACGGTCGTGCCACTCCCATGGAGCTGCCAGGGCTCTGGGAGGGAACACCCCTGCTTTGCAAGGCACAGCCTGGACCCACCTCCCTGGAATGGCCACCTGCAAAGCAGGCTGAGCTGGCAGCCACAGCAAAAAGGAGGACAGGGCTGGTGAGGAGCTGGAACCAGCAGCAGGTCAGCCAGCCTCACCCAGGGTCCAGCTCTGAGGAAGGACTAGACCCAATCTCCCTGTTAGTCCTGTGTGGGGTCAGGCATCTGAGCCCCTCTCCACGCCTCCACCCCCAGCACGGGCGGGGCCGGGGTCACACATGGGCAAAGGCGGCCCTGACCTCACCTAGCTCCGGGCAAGGGTGGAGTCCAGCCAGCTCTGGCAGTGCAGGAAGCCTGTGGAGATGATGGGGGCAATGGGTAAAAGGGCAGAGCTGGGTGTGACCCCCTGAGGGCGGCCAGGGCACACGCTGAGCCCCATGCCTGTGGCCACCCAGCCAAGGCACACCAGGCCACTCCACCCAAAGGTACTGAGCTGGGCCAGCACACCCACACAAGCTGTCATCTGTCTATCACCTTCTGGATGACCTCGCTCCCTGCTCAGTGGCCGACTGCCGGAAACACTCGGTCTCATCTTCTTACACCTCTGCACACGAGAGCTCCCCCGTCCTCCCTGGCCCACCTCCATGCCTCCTCCCTGGCTGCCCCCGGGCATAGCCGCTCTCCTCACCCGTCCTCCACCGCCCAAGACCCAGAGAAAACAGCACCACTGCACAGGACCTCTTCCCTCCTGCCCGTTGTGCTCACACAGGGTTTTATGGTGCACAAGGCACAGCCAGGGCACTTCCTCCCCCGTCAGCTCAGGCTACCAAACGCTCCCAACGTGACTCAGGCGTGGGAACCGGCACACAGGACAGTGGCGAGGGGAGGAAGCACCCCTGATGGGGCCCACTTAAGGAGGGAACGAAGCAGACCAGAGCTGCAGTTCAACCAGCGGCGCAGAGCGCTGGCGATGGAGGCCAGACACCCCTTCCACCCACGTCCTCCTCATCCGGCACACTGGGATGGAGTGCAGGGCCTCGCACACACAGGTGAGGCCTTGCACCCACTGCCGAGTTATGCATCATCCAGCCACCTTTGCAAGCTAAATCCACAGGATGCAGCAGGACTCTATAGACACATGCAAGCGTTTAGTTCCAACACAGAACAACATGACTCTGGCCAGAAAAGCAAGAGGCAGACCATGCAATCCAAACGCTGGCACCCACGGGCCTAGGAGAAATAAGAAGCCGCGGGGTGGAGACTCGGGATCGACACTGAGCACACACTCCCTAGGGATGGGTAAGAGTGGGGTGACTGTGCCACGGAAATGGAGTCAAAAAGGAGCCCAACAGGCGGTTCAAGAAGGACCTGCCCACTGCAATACAGGAGGCAGACACCGCACTCACCATGCCTCCGGGACCAGCCACTCACACAGCTGTCACCACCCCACAGCCCGACGAGGAGGAGGCAGAGACCCTGCCACGGCTAGAGGGTGACAAAGAGAGGCCTCCACCTGTGGCCCACTGCTGGTCTCTCTGGAGGCTGCTCTGGGGAGATCTGTCCAAATAAAGACACAGGCCCCCTGGCTCCGTGGTGCCCCCTGAAATCTAAGCCTGCAGAATGACAGCTCGGAGGCTGGGGTCCGAGTGCTCAGGGGGGTACTCTCTATGCTGGCTGCCCTCTTCTCAGGCTCCTCAGTTACTGCACACTGGCCAGCTCGGAGACAGCAGGAAGGGACTCTCTCACATTTCTGGAGCTCAGGAGTTGCAGTCAGCATCACTGGACCAAAGTCTCAGACAGAGCGGGAGGCACCTGCCCTCCCTGAGGGACCTGGCGTCTCCTCAGGACACAGTGGGAGAGACCAAGATCAAGACTGACTCAGGACAGGACGGGACACAGCTCCCAAGGTGACACAGGCTGGGCCCACAGTCTGCCGTCAGCCAGCTGGAGCGACAGAGACACAGGAGGGCTGACCGGCCCATCTGCAGCAGGCGGCACGGGGATTTCTGTCTGGCTGGTTTGGGACCGGACAAGGCCACCCTCACTTTACTGAGCCTATGAATTCCAATGCTCACCCCCAACTGGGAACACCTCCTGCCTGACAGCGACCTGGGAGCCCGACACAAGCAAGCTGGCACAGACACTTCACCCTCACTGCCATCGCTGAGTCATCTGCTTCCCCTCTGCACAGACCACGCCTTCTCTTGTCTCCTCAACTTCTCTCCCTCTGCGGAGGACACCTGGGACTGCATGTGGCTCCCAGTAGATAATCTAGAGCTAGTTCCCCACCTCCAGCCTAATTACGTCTGCAGAAACGCTACTCACAGAAGGCCACGCTCAAGGTTCCCGGGATGAGCACCAAGTGTCTCTGGGGTCACTGTTTGGCCTACACAAGGGACAAAAAGCATCCCACAAAACCTGAGGCTGAGTGAGTGTCTGGGGTGGGGCCGAAGAGGATGTACGGCCCTGTCTCCTCCGGAACATTCAGAGCACAGGCCACGTCTGCTGCCCACAATATCCTCGGGGCTGCTGCCTCCCTCACGGACAGGGCCCTCTGACCAGCCAACGGTGCAGGCCATGTAAGACACTGGGAGGCCACGTCTTTTACACAACAGGCAGCAGCAGGGGGTAGACACGAGTGTGTGCGTGTGTGTGTGTGTGTGTGTGTGCCCGTGTGAGACACAGCATAGAGAATCCTCTGTCTCCAGATGATATGGACCAGGACACATGGGCTGGCACAGGCTGCCCTGGGGCTCCAGGAAGCTGCCAGCATGAAACCATACAGCACGCGTGTGGGCGAGAATGTGCCAGGCACGTCCAGAAAGCTGCTCGATGAAAGGCTGGTCTTACCAGCTCCACTCGTGTGTGTGACTGCATGGCCACATGTCCACTCTGCAAAGAAAAACAGACCTCTGTGGGGCATAAATAGCCTGAGCAGATGTGCTAGTGCCCACAGCTGTGCAGCCAGCAGTCCCCACTCACACTCCAAGGCTGCCAAGCAAGTACACGTTGGGGGAGGCTGGGAGAGGCTTCCTGGGCAGCCTCCTACAATGGGACAGGGCACGGGGTCAATGAAACCAGGACATGCAGGCCAGCTGCCAACCCACATGCTCAGGACACAAATGGAAAATCAACTGCACGCAAACGCAGCGCTGAAGAAAGCAAGAGAGACTGAGGCCTGGAGAACACAGGACCTCCAGGGCTGGGGTGGGCTCAGCAGGGCAGGACCAGGCAGGGCAGGCCTGAAGGAGAAAGGCCCAGAAGCTCTGCAGAAACAGGAGAACCAGAGCCCTCTCTGGGGCTGCCTTCCAGGGCCTCACAGCCAGCATGCATGGGAGGAGCCAAGACCCCAGCATTCTGCTGCACCCCAGACCACACACACAACACACCCCAGCCCCGAGGGTGACATTGAATGTTCCCAGAAGTCACATCCAATAGTTAAGTGAAAGTGGGTAAAGTTCACTGTAGGAGCAATTTCATCAGACCTGGTATCACACAAACCATAATCCTCCCGCATCACGGACACGCAGGCCCTGAAGGAGGCACCGCACGTCCCGGGAGCTGAGTCTCCCAAGTAGGCTGGGGCTCCGACACAGAAGTCTCACCCCAGCTCTGAAGGCCACACTCCCAGGCCTGTGCCAGGCTCGGCGTCCACCACAGCACGATGCAGAGCAGCAGGATGGCCCAGCCCCGCTGCCGACTTAAGGAGCCAGCCCAGAGCTGCCGGTCACTATTCGGAATCCTCAGCTCAAAGCCATAGCACAGTCCTGGCCTGGGGCTGGCCGATCTGTGCTCAGGTGGGTGACGGCTCGTCCTCTGTCATGTTAGGGCCTCGGACATCCCAGGGTTGTGCATGTGCATGCAGACTGCTTTCAAGGACAGGGTCCTTACACGTGTTAAGGAACCCCAGGGCTTTCAGAACAGCACCCACAGGACCTGGGTGCCCATGGGGGAGGGTGCAGGGGTACCTTCCCTGGTGACAGCCCCATAGGGCTTAGCCAGAGGACCAGACTGGACCAGAGAGCCCTCACCCCCATCCTGGGCCTACTGAAACATGCAGCAGTAATCACCTCCCGCTTCAATGTCATTTAATTAAATGTGCAGCCATCCTATTCTCAGCTCCAAGAGTATTTGAGACACTTGCTAAAAATACAGCAGACGGCTCAGAGGCCAACCCACGTCACTGTCACCGCAGATGCCACACCCTCAGGGGCTGAGGACGGCCTAGGGCTGCAGGACAGCAGAGCAGCTCCAAGGGAGGACTGTGGGACTGGGAGAATGAGGATGGCTGGAGAAAAGGAAAAGAAATGACGACAAAACCCCAGCGCCTGGCTGTCCACACTCCCACAGGAGGGTCTGGATCTAAGGCAAGACACCACGGGCAGCTCAGGCCTGGCAATCTGTCACTGCAGCTTCCCCAGACAGATGTCCCGGTGAAACCTGTCTTCCGTCTGGGGCTTGGCAAACCCCGGCAGCCCACGCTGGCTACGCTTCTGCCCCAGCAGCCTGTAGGGCACTCCAGCAGCCAGGCCCCCCGGAGCCCCCCAGTCACTGTCCTCGCACCAGAGACCCTGTGGACACACAGCTCCCTGCGAGGCCACCCCTCCATGCCTGGCTAAATTTCCAGGTGGCATCATAGAGCAGGCCCACTGGGACAAGAGAGACGAGACCTGCTCTGTTCCCACGTTGTGGTCCCACCATACAGAACACTGTGCGGCCACCTCATACCAGCAAAGGTCCCTGAAAAGGAGCTACCTTTTTTCCACCTCAACACAAGCTCTAGAATAGATTTACATATCTATCTTAACCTTAAGTGTCTCCATTGTAGAAGGCCTTTCATCTGCAGAGGACAGTGCGCTCCAAGACAGCACTGGCGCTGAGCCCTAGCAAACTGGGCTTTGCCCTGTAACCTGCTAGTTCCGTGCAAGAGTAGAACAGGACACCTGGCCTCTCCTTTCTCTCTCAGAAGCTCTCACTGCACTGCCCTCAGCCTTTTGGTAGACCACAGTAAGTGAACCAGGCAAAGTAAAGCTGCATGTGAGGGGACCCCGTGTCTGTGATGCGAAGGCCAGAGCTGGAGGGCCAGGGCTCTTGCGCAGTCGGTGTGGGGAGCTGAGTATCCTTCATGCCAAACACAAGCTGCACCTGGGAACACCTTCCGACACATGCATTCCTGTGCAAACCTGGACTCCAGGTCCCCAGGGCCGGCCACAGAGGGACGGGGCCTGCCTGCCCCCGCCAGCTATTCCACCAGGAGGTGGACCTTCGGGGCCCCAACCAAGCCTGACACAGAGGATGGGCCTCCCCAAAGCTTCTCTGCTGCTGCATCCCAGCAGGTGGACGGGCCAGAAACACAAGAACTACCGGGGCCCCAGGCCGGATACGGCTGCTTCCGGGAGCTGCCACAGATGCCCTGGATGCTGGAGCCCAGCTTAAGTGTGACAGCCAGGACTGCAGGAGTGCACTGAGGACAGTGTGTTCCTGTCCTTCATGGGCTGCTGGATGGGGACAGGTCAGCACAAGGCGCTGGGATCTCGTGCAGGCATGAGTCGCCGCTGGCTTTGGCAGCCCTCAGCACTGTGAGGGCGGGAGCGTCCCCTGCTCCCCAACTTGACAGGCGGCACCTGTGCACCAGGTGTACCAACCACAGCAGGGAGGGGCAGCGGCAGGGCTGGAGATGCCCCACAAGGGTACGGGCACTTCCTTCACCACCCTGCACCTCAGTGTCCTCGTCTGTGATCAGGAGGGTCCGGACGCTCCGGGGAGCCCCACATGTGCGTTCCTGACCCGCCCAGCACGAAGCTCTGAGTGCTGCCCTCCTTCTGCACTGAGGAGGCAGGAGAAGCATCAATCTCTGCAGGCACAGGGCTGTGAGCTGGTGAGGCACAGAGCAGTGGGGTCACCTCCCCCTGGACACATAGGTGAGGAGGCTGGCCCTTTCAAACCCACAAGGAACTCCTGATGGCACAGTCCCTGGGGAACATGGGGGAGGTGCACTGACCCCAGCCCATTCCTGCCCTGCTGATATGGGTGTGGGGCTCCCACCCCAATGAGCCTCACCCAGCACCACCTCAAAGAGGAAGAGGCCCTGCCCACCCACTCGCTGCAGCCACGGCCTCCACACGGCTGGAATGTCTGAGCTTTGTGACACGGTCCCTCCTTGGCTTCCTGGTCCCCAACAGGACCATGCAGGATGGAGCAGACAAGGCTGTGGAGGACAGACCTCCAGAAGAGCCCATGCTAAGGGCAGCCGCTGAGGTGGGCAGAATTTCTTCACTCACCTAATGCGCAGCGCCAGCAAACATTTCAGCAACTAGGACTTGGTTTCTTCCCTCAGTTGATGACAGCAGAGTCTTAAACAGTTGGAAGGGGGCACAGTAGCAGGATCAACCATACACCAGAACCCCTGCCGATACACGCACACACAAGCTGGGCAGGAAGTGGCCCTGGGACCCTGCAAGGGCACCAAGAGTGGCACACCTGGGCAGCCGAGACCGGACAAGGCGCAGAGTTGCAGGACAATGACCACAGGACCAGGGTCATCGCCATGTTCCCCCTCCACCCACCCCGACACAGCAGAGCCTCCCAGACTGAGGTGGGGGTGCAGGGTAAGAGCTGGGGGGTTGTGATCATGTCACAATCAAGGACACTGCTGTAGCACCAGCATCCTAATTCAGCCCCCTACTTAGAAACACAAAGCCAGTGTCTAGGCTAGTACACAGCATTTTCAACAATTTTTCCAGTTTTAAAATGAACTAGGTACTTAAAAACCAAAATCAGAAGAGCAAGAGCCAGAGGAGAAGGGTAAAAAAAGAAAAGAAACAAAAGGAACACCAAAATTTGATATTTGAGTTTTAGAAATTACCTTCAAAGTAGGCAAAGGATTCCTATACATGACGGTGAAACTCGCCTGCCTGACTGGCTTGGGGAGACACCGGAGACCAGGAAGGCACATTTCTGGGCATCCCAGCCTGTCATGCAGCCCTGACCTGGAAGCCCCGATCTGGCTCTGGCCCTCCCACACTGGCTCTGTCCCCATTCCACTCCCAGCTGCCATGGGTGACACCGCCTTGCTGCACCTCGCCCTCTGCCATGCTGTTCCTGCCTTCCGGCCAGCTGACCGGGAATGAAACCCCCAAAGCGGAACAAAACTGAACCTGTTGTCTGAGTGGCGGGTGGCAGGTGTAGTATCCCGGCAATAAGAAAGCTGACCTACACATCACGCAAAAAGGAGAAACACGCACAAAGCAGCAAACTGAGAAAACACAAAGGGCTCCCTACTTGCTGGCCACTGGCCGAGGTCCCTGGGCCTCGCAGGGCTCTCTAACAAGGGTGCAAAGCCACAAATGGCCCAGTGGCAGAGGAGGGAGCTGTTCCATGTCATTAATGATGACAGAAACACAAATTAAAGCAGGATGATCACTTTCATCTTCAGATGGGCAGCCACTGAAGGCTGAAGGCACCAGGGGAGTGAGGCTGAGGAGGTCCGGATTTGCGGCAGCGCTGCACCCTGACTTTAGGACGCTCCCCATGGTTGCACGCTGTTAGGGTGACCTGAGCAGTTCATGTGTTGAAATCTGGCTGCCATCACAGCAGGGTGGAGACTCAATCCCCAAATCGTGCTTGGGCGGCGCTGAGGGGAGCATTCAGGAAGTTACTGGGTCGGATGAGGTCATGAGGGTGGAACCCCCACGGTGGCTGTAGGTGGCTTTGCAGGAAGAGGCAGGGAGACCTGGGCTGCCAGGCTGCTCTGTCATGCCCTGTGACGCCTTTGCCGTGTTACGATGCAGGGAGAAGGTCCTCACCAGAAGCCAGCGCCGTGATACCTGAAATCCCTGCCTCCAAAACTGCGAGCCAAACGCTTCTGTTCCTCACAAATTATTATTAATTACTGGTTAATGCTGGGAAGCAGACTGAGACCTGGCCTGGAGATGTGCTCAAAGGATGTTCCCTGCATCCCGCCAGCGAATCGGGGGTCTCCTGTGGCTGACCAGAAGGCGAATACTTGGTCTGCCCTCAAGTCCGAATCTAGGCAGCCTCACAAAGGACGAGGTCTCCTGTAGAGAGACGGAGCTGTGGACGGCCGGCGGGGTCGTGATGCCGCGTGTGCAATCAGCAGGCACTTGGGGGCGGGGAGCCACGGGGCAGGTGCACTCACACGTGCATCCACACGCCTCCGTGCTGGTCAAGTCTCAACCTGCAGACACTGCAGACACCACCAAGAGCCCCTGCTCAGCAGCCCCACCCTGCCTTTGGGGAACCTCTGCTCCCCATTCAAGGTAACACACACACCCACACACACAGGAAGGCCAACTCACGGCTGGTCACATGGCTTCCCGTTGGAGTCCAATGTGCCACAAGCCACACACACACGCACGCACACACATGCACACATACATACAGAGAACCCCACACACGTTCATATGCACCCCTGTGCACGTATCTACACAGACATCCATGCACCTACTCCCAGAGAAACAGGTGCCCATGCCACGCTGGCGCACACAGGCATGCACAGACACACGTGAGTGCCCATCACCACGCCAACACAGAGACGCATTCTGGGAGCACTCCTTTTCTTTTTCCCCACAGCCTCCAACCTCTCGTCCGCCAACTCTCAGCCTCTGGTCAAAGACTCTCCCACAAATAATCTGCACAAGAAGCCAACAAGGTAAAAGAATGCCAGATTTCTGGGCGCCCCGGGAGGAGCCCCGTCCTGCAGAGCTGCAGGGCAGGAATATCCATTCCTCCCAGGCTCGACGTCAGGCTGCCAAGGGTCGGGGGCTATGGGTTGGTACAGGGAGCAGCACGTGGTCAAGGGGGGCCACGTCCCATACAGGGCGGCCAGGCAAGGCGTGTCGGGGCCCACTTGCTGCATAGCAGCTAGACCAGGTCAGCCCTGGGACACACCCTCCACGAGAGCACTGCTCCTGCCCAGGTGCTGTGCTCCTGGGAAACACGTAAGACATCACACTGACACCAGGCACTCGAGCAAAGCATCAAGCCAGTCCCCTCACGCCCACTCTGTGCTCCCAGTGACCAGCCACCCTGCCTCCCTCCACCCCCACCACTACAAACCACTCACGGCAAAGCCTGGGTCAGCTCCTCTCCTCACCAGGTCCCTCAGACCCAAGCCAGCCACGGCCACTCCCGAGATAAACACCCAACACCCGCTGATTGCTTCACACCTGTGCTGCACCCACAGCTGCCTCTCCCCAGCCCGGTCTCCACCCCGATGCAGCAGAACCCTCCGGCCGTCTCATGGACACCCTCCGGCCATCTCATGGACACCAGAGTCTCGGTCTCATTATCAGTGCATGGATGGCCGCTTCTCCCAGCAACCTCTTCTAAGAAAGTCCTCCTTCACTCACTTCCAGTGTGTTTCATTCACACCTCAGATGCCTCATAATGCACTACACCCCGGAAGATGATGCTACGGGGCGTACGGGGAACATCTCTGATGTCCGCTTCCCTGAGGTCTGGGTTCAGGGTCAAGACCCAAGAGATGGCTCGGACACATCTGAGAAGCCCCCCCCCCCCCAGCTCTCATGGGGGCAGAGCAAGACAAAAGCAGGGAGGAGACACAGGAGGAAAACACAGAGCTCAGAAGCCCAGGCTGTGTGCTGCGGGAAACCCAGCCCCCTGATACCCAAGTCTGTGCCTTGGCTGTTTCTGCAAGGTGACCCCATTCAGGAGGTGGACAGGTGCAGAGGTCAGGAGGGCCAGCTCGCTAGACACACAGCTGTGTATGTGGTGGCCAGAGAGCTGCAGAGAGGACAACCTCTGCCACCTCTCTTGCTCTCTCTCTCTTCTTCCTTCTCTATCTCAAGGCTCCCAGGCACCCCCAGAGTCTCCATGTCAAAATCACCAACTATGCAGAGAAAGAACAGGTTCATCTCACTGAGGTCAGAAAAATGAGACTTGAGCACTGTGCCTTTTCCCCTGCAAGATGAACAAGGAAACCAACAAAAGGCTGGATGGGGTAGACAAGGCATGAGCCCCTCGCCATCTGCAGGTTGAACTCCATGGAACACAGCATCACAGGGGCATCAGAAGACATGGAAGGGTCAGCCCTCATGCTGGACAGGTGGTCAGCAAAAGCTCTCATGCTAGCAACTGCAGCAGATCTATGTAGCACTGGCTCCAACAAACTGGGCAGGCAAGGGTGACCCAGCAGCCTTGAGGACAGCAGTGGTCATGCTGATGGTGCTCCACGGTAAAACCTCTAACGGCATTCTCTATCCCGGGAAGTAACGCACAGATGGAAAGCATGGTGTCCTGGACATTATGCACTTCAGAGACTTGAGATGCCCAGGGTGGGGTCAAAGAGTTTCTTGAATATCCAAACAATTAATGGACAGATTCCAGGAGGCTGGCTGAGTCTCAGCAATTCCCCTGCTTCAGCAGCTCACTAAACTCATTTGGGTTATGAAGGGAAATTCTGGGGTTTTGCTGACTCCCAAACTGCAGAACATGGTGCTGGAATCCCCCTCTCCCTACTCAGGACCAACAGGCCCAAAACCAAATGCCTAGAAATCACTCAGCATCCCTGTGCTGCAAATCCCCGAAACTCAATTACTCAGCACAGATATGGGGCCTTGTCTACCTTCGGTACAAAAGGTAGGCATGAGTCAATTCTAACTCAGCAGCTGAGATCACACCCTCTGCCACCCTGTGACACCAAGACCCACGGCACTGGTTTCCCAGAGAAGCCGTCACCAGGGCTCCTTCCTTGTAACGACTCAGAGCCCTGGGCCAGGGAGACGTTTTCTCCCTGCACAGCCAGAGCTGTGTCTCCTTTACAGAACGGACTTTCTGCAGCCAAGTCAGAAGCTGAGCAGCCTCAGGAGCTCTGAGCCAGGAGTTCAGGACCAGCCTGTACAATATGCCAAGGCTCCAGCTCAAAACGAGAACTTTTCATTTGTTTCTGAGATGCTTCTAGAAGCGTTTCTAACATTAAGTCTGTTGGAGGGTGATACCTGAGGGGCTTCCTCCCTCCAGTCCCAATCTCTCTCTTTCCAATCAAGGTCGTGACCTGTTTCACGCTGCCCAATTATTTCTGCAGAGGCACGAGACTAAACTAGGCAGTGTCAAGCAGGGTCAGAGGTGGCTCCCCTCTGACTCCACCTCAGCCTCCCTGAAAGACGGTGTTTCAGCCTGCAGCATGCTCATCACTGTGTGACCAGACGGTTCTAAGCCACCACCCCAGAGCCACATCCCCTGGGGCTCACTTTTTCACGAGCAATCAGGGCAGAAGCAGAAATGTACCCCAGAGCCACATCCCCTGGGGCTCACTTTTTCACGAGCAATCAGGGCAGAAGCAGAAATGTCACTGATCTCCCGTAAAGGACCAGAGCTCGCCACTCACAGCCGAGCATGAGCCCAGCAGGGCCTCCTCTGCGTCCCTGGGGCTGAATAGGAAACAGGCACCCCACCCCCACGTGGCCAGGCTCACCGACCTGGCCCTCCTGCCACCTGCTTGCCACCTTGACTGACCCTGTGATCCACCGCAAAGCAGGGGAAGAGAAAACGCACACGTCCAATGCCTGGGTCCTTCCTGGCCACTGGTTCCATCTGCAAGTGCAAAGTGTGGCCTGTACCCGAGGCTTCCAATCTACTGAGGGCTCCTTCTATCGACTATGGGTCCCAAACACTTAAAACAAGAAAAATGGGACTGAACATAGATACATGACTTACTGTCACTCCATTCTCCCTATCTAAGATAACAATAATTCACACAGCACGTACACTGTTCTGGCTGTTACAAACGAGCTGGAGACATGGAAGGCACAGGGTGTGTGGGGGTTGAATGCAAACCCTACGTCACCTTACACAAGCGACTTGAGCGTTCGTGGAGATGGGCGACCTAGAACAATCCCCTTGGACACAGGACGGCAAACGTACATTCACATGCAGCCCTCAGCCAGATGTGGTGGCTCACGTCTGCAGTCCCAGCACTTGACAGGCTGAGGCAGGAAGATCAGGATCGCTGTGTGTTCAAGGCCAGCCAGAGCTGCAGAGTGAAACCCTGTCTCAAACAAACAAACAAACAAACACTACATCCCTCTTGGTGGAGTTGATTTTAATTTCTCTCCTTGATTTTTCTGAATTTTCAACCATAAAAATTACTTTTGCAAGCAAAATCGCACCTAGGGATGCCAAGATTCTTCTAATAAATCCTTGCACAGATGTGACTGCTGGAGGTGGGGAAGCCACCTCCCACTTACCTCAGCTTCACATGGGGCCAGAAGCCCAGCCAGGGGCCAAGAGCCACGGAGCACCTCAGGCAGAACTCCTGGGCGTCACGAGGGCCTCTCCTGCCTGCTGGGACTCACGTCACACCCCGTGCAGTGACGCTGGGTACAAAACCTGCAGCAGATGAGCAGCGGGAAGATGAGGGCCGTGCGGGACAGTGGACAGGTGACCATCCACAGGAAGACTTGGAAAGACCAGGACGGCCACCACGTGGCCTAGTTATCCCACAGCTCCCTGCGGTGACAAAAACCTGCTTTCCTTTTCCTGTTCATAAATCACTCTCCTATCTTAAAGCCTGGCATGACACAGATTTTTTAATTAAATGAAGCAAAATTAATCTTGCTTGAACATGTACTAAAAAAGTGAGACCTCTCCCCTCACACAGAGAGAGGCCACAGTGCATCCAGGACACAACTGCCGCCACTCCGACAGCTCTGCTTCCATCTCCTCAGCAAACAGGACACACAAAGGACATCCATCCTGCCAACCTTTAGCTCAAGGCGTCTCTGCGTAAATTTCACACCAAAACACAGGGCAGGCGCCTGGACTGCCCGGTTTCTCAAGCAGATCTATGGCAGCCTTTAATGGAAACAAATCAATCTGTACCCATTAACACATCACTAAGAACCGTCTCTCTAACAGACCCCAAAACCCCATCCACCCCAGGCAGGGGCTGGGGGAAACAGAGTGTAGTTAAAAACCCTCAGAAAAAAAAAAAAAAAGCTTTTTTAAGGCCCTGGAAAAACCTGAAAAAGCCCAAATAGTTTAACAGGTTCATTCCACCTATCACAATAAGCAAGAAATAGCAGCAATTATCGTAATCTTTTCTGTAAAATAAGAGAGAAAAAATATTTCCCTATTTACATGAGGCTACCATTATCCCAACAGCAAAATTTACTGTCTAATAATTCAAAAGACAAAGGAAAAGAAAAAAGAAAGATGACTATACTGATTTGACTGAAATCTCTCTAAAACACCTTTATTTTTGGCAAATTGTCTGTTACCAGCAAGAAACAGATATGATGTGCTTATAGTAAATTTTATGTAGGAGGAAAAGTCAAAATAATAAAATCTTACAAGCAAGTAATGGATTTGTTAAAAAAAATACAGCTTCCTATGTTTTTCCTTTAAAAAAATATAGTTATCCTTTTGTACCCACAAAAGAAAGCCAGGTTTACAGTATTCATTTACTATCATTCAGTACAGATGTACCAAATGTGAAATCTTAATTTCACTTAATGCATTCCTAGAGAAATAACAGTCAGTCATTTCTTAATTTGTGCCACAGCAGTCTATCCAAAACCTAGTGTTCAGTTATCAAAAAGCCTGCTATTGGGCTTGACTACATCAGCTAAGTAATAAAAATTAACTTGGGTTGTCTGTTCCCTGCATTTACACACAGGGACACGGCTCCCCCACAACCTCGTGACTGCCGCTGCTTTTCTAAAGGATGAAGCTCCCCAGGAACGGGAGGCTCCTTCCAGTGCGCAGTACCTCAAAGTTCAAATGTGGGCTAATCAAAATTTTGTAATTATAAAAGGGCCTTTAGTTAGACATGAAAGGGTAAAAACCATATGCGTCCACTCAGGTGTGATGCATAGTCAGATTCACAGGGACTGGAAGTGGTGGGTGTCCCCAGGGGACAGGAAGAGACCCGGAGTTGGGAGTCACGGCGGGGGGGACAGAGTTTCCATTTGGGAGGTGGTGACCACAACAAGGCTGTGAATGTTCCTAACGCCACTGAACTGCATGCTAAAAAAATGGCAAAAAAGGTCAATATTCTTATATGCATTTGCACTAATAAACATTTCTTCAACAGAGAAGCAAATTTACAAAACTACACATGTATAGAACAAAACAATAAATGAAGTTCAGAAAACAAAAAGTCCAAGGCCCTGCATGTGGTGCAGGTGTGCACAGGAACAGGGGCTTCTAGTACTGGAGTTACGCAGGAAACACTGCAAGCAAGAGCAGAGACACAGGCAACCACACCGTGATAAAAATACACCTCAGGCCTGAGCAAGCACTTGTATATTTAGCCAGATGGTCAGCCCCTCTTATCTGAGGCTTCACTGTGTGGTTAAAGTTACCAGCATTCTACTGTGGCTCAAAACTACCATGGAAAATTCCAGAAATAAGCAATTTAGAAGTTTAAATTGTGTAACACTCTTCATGTTGTGCTGAAATCTCATACCACCCTGCTCCATCCCAATGGGACATGTATATCCACTCGTTATATGCTACCTGCCCCTTAGTCACTTTGAAGTGTCTTGGTTATCAGACCGGTCATTTCAGGATAACAGTGTTTGCATTCAAATAACCCTTAATTTACTTAGCAATGGCCTCACAGCCTAAGAGTACTGATGCTGGCAATTCACAAAGAGAAGACACAGAGTGCTGCCTGTAAGCGAAGGTGAAAGCATGAATGTAAAGTAAACGCAGGCACCAGGTGTGGTGGTGCACTCTAGAAGCCATGGTCTCTCTTCCCCAGATCTCCCTGGGAATTGCCCAGAGAAGAAGAGGTACCCACACACACATGCGGTGGTAGGTATGCTGGATCCCTGTGGGGACTGCAGGGTCCAGCTCCTGCCCCAGCACAACCAAGCTGCAGCCACTCTGCAGACACAGGGATCCCTGCTGGCTGTCAGGAAACTTCACTTCCATGATGCCCACATGCAAACTACAGCCTCTGGATGCCTGACACCAATGAATCTGAGGACAACACAGTCAGGACTGGCAGGGACGTCAGCAGTGATTAACCTCCACTCCACCCCACCTCTGAGGTCGGGTAAAGACAACACTAACATTTTAATCCAAAGGAGAGCAACCTAGAGGTTATGCTGGACGGATAAATATAAACAGGTCTGCACATTTCCATGCTCCCGAGTCCCAGCACCTTCCTCTGTATACACAGATGAGAGAACCCCATCAATAATCCACATAAGCTGTGGTCAAGTAGCCTCTCTACCGTCAGAAGTGCTCAAGCCACCTGTGGAGCCCAAATGAGCAGCAGGCCTGGGGATGACTGCTCTTCACCTGGGTGCGCTCCCCCTTCACAGGCACCATTCTAGGAGCACGCTGGTGAGGAAACGGGCTGAAAGGCACTGCGCCCTCAAGCCACTACCCCTGAACCTCACAGAAAACAGGCAGGACCGTTATTTACTTCCCACCACACCCTCCGGGCAATCCTCCCACAGAGACGCAGCCTGGGGTCGGCACTGGAGTCCAGCTCTCAGCCACAGGGGCTCTGCCTTGGAAAGTGCCAGAAAACATGTCCAAGAACAGCAGCCCTCACTTCTGAGCCCAACAGAGGGAGCCTCAGGCAGGCCGAACGGTCACCGGGCCTACCCCCTCCCAAAACTCTCAGCTGGGGGGGCAGGCTTCCCTGAGGGCCTGCCTGCACCCGAAGAAGAAGCTGCAGCCAGACAACAAGCCAGCCACAAATCTAGCACACCCCCACTGTCCGGAGGGCAGGTTTTCTGAGAAGCGGCCAGACAGAGGCTCAACAGGAAGCCACAGAGTGGGCGACCGCGCGGCGCCAAGGCCAGAGCCCTCACCCTCTCCAGACAAGGACAGGCCCCTTGGTCCCCAAGGTCCCGGACAGTACCCCTCTGGGCCTCAGGCAGAACACAGAGCCCACATCCACTGTCAGGCTGGGAACATGAGCCTGCCCTCGTCACCCACCCACACAGCACAGGATGCAGGTCGCAGGCCAGGAACAGGGCCAGCCTCCCGCCACCAGCCCAACCCAGCCAGCTCCACCCCTCACCTGCCCACCTTTGCCCCTGAGGGAAAGCAGGAGCACAGCCTCCCCCAGCAGTGCTGGGGCGTGCCCACAGCCCCCTCCACTCTCTCAGCAGGTGTCAGCACTTCCTGGCCACCAGGCTGAGTCTCCCATTTGAAGGGGATTATTTATCATCAAATTAACTGTCTGGCATTAAGGTCTGATAAGGGCAGTTCAAGGTGGGAGGGAAGAATAACAGGACCGTGAGCTACAGACTTTCATCCCAGAGACAGGGAGCCAGGGAACAAGGCAGGGCTGCAAGACCTCCCGCTGATAATGAAGGACGAGGGAGTCCCCCCAGGCACTATGGAGTCACTAACCGTGAGCTGGAGCGAAGGCTGGCAGCAGCGGTCCCAAGGATGCAGATGCCAGCCGAAGTGAGGCCAGCCTACATGCGGCACCGGAACACATGGGTTGCCGGGTGCCCTCCACGCCGCCCTGGCCTGGTCACTTCTGGGGATGAACTGCAGTCCTGCTGCTCCTGGGCCAGACATCCAGGAACAGGCCAGCGACGCCCATGCAAGCTCCCAACTTCACCAACGGGCCACATGTGGGTGGGTGCACAATGTGGCCGGCCACAGGGCTCAGGCTCCCGGAGCACTGACCAGAATGACAGCTCATGCACGCACACACCACACATCTGGCCCGATGCTCTGCTTGATGCATCTGAGAAGGTTTTTGGAAAAAGATTAATATTTTAAGCAGAGGCTCTGGACAGAGTACGGGTGAACTGCATCTAAGCAAGGCCTCCAGACAGGCTTCCACCTGGAACCGCGCCCCGCCGGGCCCCTCCCACCAGCCCAGCCAGCCTGCGGATGGCAGACTTGGGCCACCACAGCCACACGGGCCAGTTCCTCACAACAAGTACCCCTTTCTGCACATATTTTGTGGGCCATGTGCCCAGGGGATCCTAACCCGGCAAAGCATCAGCTGGTTTTCCAGGTTGTGCAGAACCTGGCTGAGCAGTGAGCTCCCAGGGCCCATGGGAGCCAGCACACGACGTGACCAGGCACAGGAAGGCCAAAGAGCTGGCTCCCAGAGAAACATGTCGCACGGTCTGTGGACCCTGTCAGCTTCTCCCCGACATGGCATCCATTCTGAATAAACGAGGTGCAGAGGAGGGGCAAGGGGGGCTGAGAACACAAATAAGACTTCTGGAAAATCAGTTCAGCTGCTTCCTGACGAGCAGAGCCCCTAAACGCAGGCCTCTGGCTTGCCGTGCAGTCATCGTGGCTCACTGTGCACACATACGCAGGCACACGCATGGCACATGCACAAACACATGCACACATGAGGCTGGTCACAGACACCATCAGCTTTTTCCTTTGGGCTCTGCTGTGTACAGGGGCCACCACGAGTCCCCCAGGTAGGAGCCCAGTGGCCTTGCCATGCGAAACAACACCTGAGCAAGGGCAACAGGCAGCAAGAGATGCAGCTGGGATGTGGTGGACCAGAGAGGTGGCTACCCCATCTGAGGACAGAGGTGCTTATGCTCCCAGGACACACTGCTCCTATAGAGCTGTCCACAGAGCTGCTCTGCAGGACACAGATCCTGGATATAGCACCTAAGATTCAGCACCAGGGAGACAAAGCAACCCGCGAAGTCCTTTGGTGTGACCCCTTTTCTCTGGACACTGTACATGCGTGCATTTGTGTACACTTGTGGGAACACTCCTGCTTGAAAAGGGCACCAAACAAACACAAAAACCTCAGAGGGGCAAGATGTTCATGGCTCTAACCCAGCACAAGAGGAAGCTCTTTGCTTTCTTTCTCCTTTCTCTGAACAATGGAAATGCCATGAAAACACAGAACAAGCAAGCCAGCACATCTTACTTCCTGTTCACACTGCAAGGTTCAACAGGCCCTTCTGGAGACAGCCAGGGCCCCGCCCACACACAGAAACCTGACAGGAGGAGATAGAGGCTGCTTCCTGTGCCCGAGCCAACGTGCCTGGCCGTTATCCCTCAAGTCAGCGAGTTTCCACCGGCACGCCTCGCCACTTCCCACCAGGGCAAAGTGTATCGCGCTATTTTCCTACGGAGAAAACCCCGCTGAAATAACCCACAGAAGGTGAGTCTGCCAGCCCTTGCCGTCCACCCTGCCAAGCCAGGGTCCCTTTCAGTGGGAGCCCTTTTCCCCTGCCGTAGGAGGCTGATGGGGCTGGGCCACCTCGACCCATGCCCATCTGCAGAGAGATCTCTGCGAGTGGTCATTCCAATGGGCTGTAAACCCAGTTCGAGACTCCTTACAAGAGACGCAGAGTCCATGCAATGACAGGGGAGCAATCAGAGACACAAGGCCCACAGGGACGGGTGGGACAAGCACAGCCACTACTGGATTCTGACATCCAGGTAGCCACACTGGGAAGAGCAGTGTTGGCTGTGGGAAGGCCCAGGTCCAGGTGCTTTTCACAGCCCCCCAGGGGACCCTGCAGGGAGGGAGTTCGTGCGCTTCGCAGCTAGAGGGTGGGGAAGGCGGAAGGCTCCGGACTCGGAATCGGACTAGCAGGCTGAGGAAAGGTGAAGCAAAATCACCGCCACTCGGCCCTCCCACCCAGCCACCCCATCCTGTTTCACCCCAGCCCCTTCCCTGGCCACCACTGCTATGCAGCCCTTGGCCCTGCGCCTCAGCTCACGGTTCTGCAGGGAGATGCCCCAGCTGGCCGCAGCCAGGCTCCCATCTGGGCCAATATCCGAGGACATGGGCATAGCACAACTGGTGGATGCAGGCTGCACTGCCCCAAGGTCCATCCTGCAAGGGGTCGGGGCTCCAGGCAGAGGGACCTCAGGGTGGCTGTGCTGCCTCCTGCCCTGGGCCGACTCCTCCTGGGCCATCGCGTAGCTCCCAGAGCGAGCATTCCAGTAAGCGCCGGGGAGCCGTGCTGGAGGTCATTCAGCCTCACAGTCACCATGTTCCACCCAACAGGGTGACTGTCTATGTGCCACTCACATCCACGGAAGGGACAGGCAGCCTGCAGCCTGCAGCCAGCCAGAGCAGTGCCACTTCCTCTGCCTGCTCAGTCGGGAATGTGACTTGCTCTGGGTTCTGGACTGGCGCTCCCGACTTCACTGCCCACCTCAAGGTCCCCTCTAGGACCCGGCATGCCGCATTAGTACCCTCAGGACCCTCTCCCACTGCAAGGGCACATCCCAACTGCGTCCCACTGGTCCTCACTGTGGTATAGAGCCAGGACACCCTGGCACACACCCCTTGGTGCTAAGGAGTGGATGGTGGTGGCTCGACTGACAGACACCCCACGGTCAGACTGAACAGCGACGCAGAGCAGAGCAGGAATAGTGACAGGGTCCCCACCTGCCTCCCGGGGCAGCAGAGGTGGGCAAGTGCAGAGGGGTGGGGTGCAGAGCCCCTCCTCACAGAGCAGGCTGCAGAGTGTGTGACATAAGCCACAGATGCCACCGTTTGGAAGAGACAAACGGCAGCCCCTGCAAGTATAGCTGCAAGACTGTGAGGCAGAAGGACGAAGGACTAAACCCCAGCCAGGGGGCTGGACAGTGAGCACTCTCAGTCCGAAGGCCGAGGCTGGAGCCTCTGCAGGCGGGACTCGTGTGTCCGGAGCGCTTTTTGAACACTGAGGGGAATGCCATGGGGTACAGGGCGAGCACACCTTTCCCAAATGCCTCAGACCTGGAGTGCCTTGAACTTCAGGAGTGCCTGCATGTAGCCAACGCAGTGCTAGTGTCCTGGGGCTGGCACTCGCATCAGAACAGGTCCTCACAGCGGCACCCTGCCCAGGCACACAGCAGAAGGTGAATTTCAACAGTATCTTACACAATTTTGTGCATGAAGCTGGGTTTCTTGGAATTTCCCACCTGAGCATCATCCTGCTGCTCAACAAGTTCCAGATCAGGAGTTCAGATATTTGGGATAAGGACCCTCGATCAATACCAAGCGAAAAGAAAGAGAAAGCCCCTGGTGAACCAAGCTGAACGCCACAGACAAACACTAAGTGATGCAGAGATGCAGCACAATCTGAAACACAGTGCCCACAGAGTCATCCAGAATGAACCTCCCACTGTCACTAGCTCGGGGACAGGTGAGCAAAAGGACCCGGAGAATACAGAAGCTGGTGGTGCTGCACCTGGTCCTGAGCACCCCACGCTGCCCTCCAGGGTAAACTGCAAACATCGCAGCGTGTGGGAAAGGAGACTGAAGACCGGGTGGGGAGGGTGGGGGGCAGCTGTCCCTGGATTCCTAGCTGGGACTGGAAGCTGGGGAGACCACACTGCACAGTAAGGCGAGAAGGCCCTGCAAAGCTATGGGAGTCCTGGGAGCACGGCAGGCAGACACCACTCAAGGAGGACCACAAAAAACCACAGGCCCACGCCGTCCACGTCTGTGCTGCTGTCTGGGGGCACGGACACAGATGACGCACACCGCAGAGCACGGCCACGTGGTGGCCACCGCGGGAGTCAGCCACCGCCTTGGACCCCAAAATCCATTCTTAGTATCAGCTCTGACCAGAAGGATGTCTTAAAGTGCCAAAGGAGGCCACACCTGGGGGTGTTATTCTAACCAGCGGGGGCCACACTCTTCTCAGCGCTGCAGAGCTAGGAGAGGTCGCCACTCTGGGCGGCGAGGTCCCCTGGCCCAGGCCAGGGAGCGCAGCGCCGTCCTGGGCCTGAGCCGCACCTGGCCGACCAGCGGGGCTGTGCCGGGAGAGTCCGCCCGTCTCTACCACCTACAACGTAAGTGCTGGAACGCGCCAAGGCAGCCCTTGCGCACACACTCTAGGCCGGCGTCTCCAAACAGCCACGCTCGTGTTAGAGAAAACTGAGAGGCCGGGACAGGCTGCAGGTCGCTGCTCTCCTCCATTCGTGCTGCGAGACCTCAGCACAGCCTTCCCTCTCCTGCAGTAGTCAGTGTGCCCATCGCTCATGGCAGCTTCCTCCAGGTGAAATAAGATCTGCGCCTTCCAGCTCCAGAGTACAGAGCAGTCAATTCCTGTAAATAAATGTGGACCTGTAACTCCCCGGAGGCTGGCCTGCCAGGACCGTCCCGGTTTCTATTTTAAAGGTCATGTCTCACTGCTTGGTTCTGCCGAGCTGGCGAAAACCAAGCCCTGCTGGCTCGGCTCTTAGTCAAGGGGAGGAAGAACTCTGAGTTCTCACCTGAAGAGACCCCTCCATGCTAAACCCAATGGGCAGCAGCACAGCTGCCCAGGACTCCCCACCGGACACCCAAGCCACTGACTGCAAGACCTGCAATTGCACCTGCACACAGGCTTCGTTCTGACCCAGCTTTCCTGCCTGGGTGTGCAGGCCAAGCCCGGGCCCTGCGGCAGCAGCACTTGCTGAGGTGCTGGCGTAGCTCCACCCGGGCCCCCTGAGGATCAGCCCCGAGAGGAGCAATCCAAGGACAGCAGCCCACAGTGAGAACCAACACACAGGACACACAGGCTGACTGGCGGAACACGTCCAACCGTCCGTGCAGCCACTCACAGGACCGAGTGTCACAAGGGTGTCTTTTATGGGGATACGTAGCATAGTTTTTCCATAAAATGCAATGAATTTAAAGTATCCAAGTGCTTCCCCTACTGAGAAGCATGACTTTATTAAAAAAAAAAAAATTTTGGTTTTAAAACACACAACTATGAGTTCTCGGGTGTGTGTGTGGGGTGTGTGTGTGTGGTGTTTGGTGCTTTACAATGTAAGATGCTGGGGTCCCCACTACAATCTGAAAGCTGCCAGCATAAGACACCACCTCCTGGCGGCTTACGGGCTGCCGCATGTTTTTAAACCCAATCAGATTTAAACAATATGGTGAGTGTAGAGAAGCCATTCTGAGTGGCTTCCAGATGCAACCCTGGAACCCAGGTGCAGCCGGGTCAAACTCTGCCAAGAAGGGACATGAAAGCAGCCACGCTTCTCTCTTGGGAGCCAGTGCTGGCTGATACACTGACAACGCAGACTTCAGGCCGTCCCAGGCCACGGCACAGACCTCTGCGCCTGCGGCACAGGTAGTGACCACCTCGCGCATCTTGCAGCTCCCCTCCTCTTGTGGCACCCCAAACCTCAGCCTCCGCTTCAAGTGCCAGGGAGGGGCAAGAGCAGCTAGCTCGCTCCTCACCTGCTGCTCGCCCACAAGATGCAGGCCTACTCTGTGGGCAAGGCATGCAGGACTAGCTGGTGGGGTCTCTGGAGACACTCGAGGTGCAAACACACACAGAGTGCGAGGTAGTGTGTGCTCTGTGTGTACATATGTGTACTGAGTATGGGAGGCACATGGTGCCTGACAGGTGTGGTGCTGTGCTTGAATAGTACGTGTGCACACAAGGGTGTGGTGTGCTGTGACCGGACCGCAAGGCGTAAGTGCATCTGTGTGACAGGGTTGCGCTGTATGGTGTTACAGTGTACAGTATGTGCACACGTGGTGGGGTGTGTGTGTGTACACAGTGGCATTCTGTTAGATGGTGCGGTAGTATTTCTGTGTGATACAGGGTATACGAACAGGTTTGCACGGTGTGTGTGTATAAGGTGTGCATTCTCTGTGTGCTTTGGGATGTAGGGTGTATACACATGGTTGTGCACATGCTCAGTATACATGTGTGTGCAATGTAGCACATGCATGTGTGCTGTGTGTAACTTGGGATATGGTGTGTATGGCAAAGTAGAGTATACCTGTGGTGCGCACAGTGTGTGCAGGGCAGTGTACGGATGCTGCACGTTACGGGCACGGAGTATATATATTTGGTTATGTGCTGCACACCTGTTATATGTAGTGTGTGCACATGTGCTGGGTGTGTGTCTTATGCATGTGGTGGGCCGTCTATGCACGTGTATGTGTGCACGTGTGTGTACCTGTGTGCGATGGACGGCACGTTTTTCAGCCCTCTTCTCTGACTTCTCCGTTATGACTTCCATAAAAAGCATCACTGCCAAAGGCAGGGCAGCACAGCCAAGTCCGGCCGATCACCAACGACAGTCAACCCCACTCGGGACGGCCTGATCTCCCTCGGCACACACAGCATGAGGTACTGTCTGACCTCCCAGATGTGCACGTCACCCCATTATTTTGAAACACTGACCAACGCCACACCTTACACCCAGACCCTCCTCAGCACCTGTTCTGGCTCCATCTGGATTTTCTTTGTATCAACAATGAAATTTTAATTAATGCTTCCTTACCTCTGTGATTCTTTACGATTGACTGAATGTCCACTTTACGTAAACTTCCTTCCGGGCCAAAGCACATTTTTAAATGACAGCTGGACCATCTAAGGCTGTGCTCACCGACAGGAAAGCAGGCCCAGGACGGCTTTGAGGCTTGAACCCCGGGTTCAACCTCAGCTGAAGCTTCCTGTGCTTTATAAAGGCAGGACCCACCGACCTCCCAGGGAAGTGGCCAGGATATGGGCAGGGAGGTGGAGAACCCTGGACACACACTGGGCACACACTGAAGAGGCCACATGAATGAGACCACCATGTCCTTCTCGTCCCCTGCTGCTACCTCTGCCTCCAATGCCACCCTCAGAGTTGTCACTGGTGAGTGACAGTGTCTTGCTTCCCAGGGACCTGGTCACTTTGGTGACTGCCCAAACAACTGCATGGTCACACCACATGACAGAAGCCAGACTCAACGGCCACAGGCCACATGGTCCTATTTATATGACACTCAGGGACAGCGAGGAGGACAGAAAACAGATCCCTGCCATCCAAGACTGGGGAAAGAAACTGCATTTGAAGGGGATCAAGACAATTTCGGAAATTACAGAAACTGTGCATACCTCAGGTTGCTGGTGGTTACATAATTACAAACCCTTATCAAGTCACCAAATAGTACATGTGACAGGGTAGGTTTCACTGTATATAAATTATACACCGAGGGAGGCACATACATTAACACGGACTCAGAATCTTAGAAATACAAACTCTTAATAGTCCTCTGTCAAGAAACAGGATTCACAGTTAAAACTTTCTTCATAAGAAAGCCTCAGGCCCTGACAGCTTCTCCAGTAATTTCCATCAAGCTCTCAAGAAAAACAAGTTTGAACCTACAAAAATTACTCATAAACAACAATAAAGGAAAAATCACTCCCAAATCACAGCATAGACTCAACATTACTCTTGATACCAAAACCTGAGAAAGCTGTTACAGGAGAACAATATTGCTGATGAGAACAGTCGCAGAGCGGCAAGGAAGCCAACTCGGCAAGGCGGCAGCATCCCCACGCTGCCTGCAGCTTGCTTCCCTCAAGAACAGTCACCCGACGTCAACGCGGCCTGAAAACACTTGCATAAAACACAAAAAATAAATGAGAGTTCCACACTGTGCAGTAGCTCCTCGGTGCTGTGAAGAAAGATCAACCACCTGGCTCTGGCCACCAGCACAGGGCCGTCCCTCTGTCCAGCACTGCACACCCCAAACACAGGGGGCATGACGCTGGCCACTGGGGTTCCAAACGGAAGCTGCAGAGGGCTCCCTTTAAAAGTGGAAACGCAGTAAGTCATCTGGAGAGAGAGGCTGCGTTCCCATAACTCTGTCGATAGCGTATTACCACAACTCTTCTGTTTTGCTACCGACCGTGGCTGCCCACCTCTTACTGTGCCTAAGTGCTAAGTGTACCGTCTTCAGGGCACGCACACACAGGAAGCGGGCTGGAAGCACTGCAGTGTCAGGGGTCTAAGCGGTCTTGGTAGGCACCCCTGCAGGGAAGGGGGGCTACGGGATGCGCAGAGGATAAGCAACCAACCCACCACGACCAGGCGGAGTCTGAGACGCGGGGCGGGTTTTCAGTTTTTTAGTTCAAAAATTAATCAATGCCATTCACTGTACTCACAAATGAAAGAAAACCTCAATAAACATAGAAAAAGAAGAAATAACATCTATCCACAGTAAGATCTCTCAGCAAACCAGAAACTTCCTCAACCTCATAAAAGGCATCGACATAAAATCTCCACCTGACACCACACTTAACGACAAGAAAATCAAACTCTCTCTCCCTAAGATAGGGACAGGGAAAAACTTACCCCTTTCGCTAACCCCTGTACTGAAGGTCCTAAAGAGTAAAACGAAAGAAGAAAAAGACAGGAGGGAAAGCACTCCAACTGGGAAAAGGACGTAGAAGGATCTTTACTCATTATTAGAATTATCGACACAGAAACCTTAGAGGAACACAAACAACTACACAAGTGAATTTAGAAAGATCACAGGATGAGCGGCAACTGTGTTTCTATGTACGTGCAATAAACAAATGGAAAACTTCCACAAATCCATTTTAAAAACATTCAAAAACGTTGGAGACCGCTGAGGCTGAATACAGGAGCAGGGCTGCAGTGCGGCCCCGGCAAGGCTGAGCCGAGAACGAGGAGACACCTCAGGGGGCAGGACAGGCCCCAGCCGAGGCCACCTGGAGACTTCCCGGATGGTTTTCCTTAGTTAGCATCGTCTGTTGCTCTGAGGGGTCCCTGAACCCCTCCCTAGATCCTGCTCAGGCTTCCTCCATTGTCCACTCAGCTCCTTGCTTGTTCTGATTAAATACGGGCTGCCCAGGGTCAGTGGGCTCTGCTGAGGCTTTCACTCCTGCAGCCCTAAAGACCGAGCTGTGTGTCCCATTCCTTGGGCTTTCACTGTGCACCTGTTTGGGGACCAGGGATCTAGGCACAGACCCCAACACAAATACACGAAGCACTTGTGAATACATTTGTTGAGGTGCGTGCAAGGCCGGCACAGTCACACTTACAAAACACCGCGGAAGTGAAGTGGGATTAAAACAGTCCATGCTTGTGGGACACAGACCCGGCACGGCCACGAAGTCCATTTTCCCAAATGCACCTGAGGAGCTAAAGCAATCTCGGGCAGAATCAAGCAGGCCATTGGAAGAAAACTGGCGTTGAGCACACACACGAACACGCACAGGAGGTGGAAGTATAGACAGTTTTGAAAAGGAGCAGAGCTCTCACGCTACCTGGCTTCTAGAGTTACCACAAAGCCACGGCCATGAAGGCAGCAGTCACTGGGTGTGATTACAGCTGTAATCCTGACAACTCAGGAGGCTGAGGCAGGAGGACTGAAAGTTCTATGCCGACCAAGGAAATTTATCAAAGCCTTGTCTCAAAACAATAAAAAGGGCTGGGACATAGCTCGGTAAAAAGGCCCCAGGTTCAAGCCGCAGTGCTGGTGGGGTGGGGAGGATTCATGGTTTGTGGTGAATCAGCCAGAACAGCACAGAACAGAATCCAGAAACACACACAGAGTCAGCCCCTCTTGGACTTATCACAGCGGCTGGACATTCACGTGCAAAATAAAAACTTCGGGTTTTCTAGTTAAAAAAGGGTTTGAAATGAATTACACACACAAGCTAAAACTAACATTTTCAAAGGAAAATGGGGGTGAATCATTACGCCAAGGTGTTAGGTAAAGATTTCTTAAACAGGACACAAGCATAAACCATTATTAAAAAACCTGACAAACTAGACTTAACCAAAATTTCAAAGCCTGCCCTTTGAAAAATACCATCTATGAAGTCAAAAGGCAAGGCTGCGAGAAAATATTTGCAGTACAAGGGTCTGATGAAGAATCTGAGCCCAGGCTATGTGAAATCCTGCAACTCAAACGTAACAAGAACGACCCGATTACACAGTGAGCGAAAGAGCGGACAGACACTTCCCAAAGAATACACAGAGCCATCAGCGTCTGAGGAGACACAGCCGAGCTTCCAGGGAGCAGAACTAGAATCTTCCCGCTGGAATCGCTACGCTTAGGGCTGACCGACTGCAAGAGCTCGCAAGGACCTGCACGGAACAGGGGCGCCCCGCACACACAGCCCAGCGGTGCCTGGAACTCGGCCCACTGCTGCAGAAAGCGGCCGGCCAGGGCCCCACGGGGTTAAAGCCCACGGCACCCCCTGCCACGCCACGCCTGGGGAGCTCCCCGCGGGAAGGGGGGGCGCTCTGCAGTGACGTCTGCCTGTGGATGCCCAGGAGGCTGCTGTCATCCTCCTTTTCGTTGCAGTAGGATGAGGGGAAACTCACCATGTCAGAGTTGGCAACTCGGGCATCTAGAGCACGCGCAGTGCTCCGTCACCAGCACGACTGCCCACTCCAGCACACTCCGCAAACCTCACACGATGAAGCGGTCACTGCCAACCCACCTACCTTGCCGCCCCTGGCAACCGCAAACGTGCTCTCTCCCTCTCCACAGATTCGTCTACTCTGAACCTTATAAAATATGGAATCATACACAGTGCTACGTGTGTGGTCTTTGAGTCTGCCTGCTCTCATCTAGCATAAAGTTTTCAAAGTCCACCACACTGCAGTGCCCCCTTTCCACGGCTGGACAGTATTCTGGGTAAGCACTGCGCCAGGGCACCATCCATGCCGGGATTTTCCATCCCTGCGCTTCCATGAACAGCACAGCTATGAACTGTTGTGCACAAGATTTTATTGGTCTTGCTTTTTTAAAAAATTTGTTTTTAGTTTTTGAGTCTATTTTCAACTCTTCTCTGTATATGCTAAAAGCAAAATTGCTGGGGACAAGGTAATTCTGTTTAAGTTTTTGAGGTGCCTCCAAGCATTTCCAAAGCAGCTGCACCACTTTTCAAATCCGTCAGCAAAGTTCAAAGGTTCTAATTTCTCCATAGTTTCACCAACATGCATTAATTTTCCTTTTCTGAAAAGCCATTCTAGTGGGGTATGAAGAATTTGTACTTTCCTAGTGACTAATGATACTGCCCATCTTTTCACAAGCTTCTCGGCCATCTGTTTATCTTCTCTGGTCCTGTGTTTATCCACATTTTGCTGGTTGTTTGTCTTTCTGTTGTGGAGCCTCAGTTCACAACCCTTTAGTAGGAAATAATCCAAACATCCAGCAACAGGTGACTAAACAGACCATGGTACAACCACACAACAAATACCACCCAGCAACAGAGAGACACTGTGCCAGCAGCACCTCAGATTCTCAGAAATACCATGGAGTGTGAAGGATGCTAAGTACAACAGTATAAAACACACAGAGGTAGCCCTTAGCTGCAGTGTTGCTTTCTGCAATTTCAGCTATCTGTGGCAAACTATGCTCCACAAATACTGTGTTAAGTTGCAGTTTCTGGAAATCACCCATAAAGTTTAAATTGCACACCATTCCGAGTAGTGTGAATGGCTCACCCCACCCCATCACATCCCACCCGGGTCAGGAACCGCCTCTACTAGTGTATCCACGGTGTGACCTTCCTGTTAGTCACCTGCAGCGGTCTCAGCTACTAGACTGGCTCTCACAATACTGCAGCACTTGCATTTAAGTATCTCTTCTACTTTGCTTACTTATGGTCCCCACACATAAAAGTAATGACACAACAATCTGGATATACCACAGAGAAGTCAAGAAATGTTCCCATCAGCTAAAAAGGTGCAAACTCTACCCAAGGAAGAAGAGCAACCGTGTTGAATGCTAAGACCACAGTATAACAGGGTCTTACGAGAGACAGAGAGAAAAAAACTTATGTCCATAAACTTTGTCACAAATATTGTTAGAACTGTCCTATTTGATTATTAGTTATGGCTGTCGATGCCATTAGTGGGCTTGTGAATTCACCTTTGCCCTAGGTGAGTGTGTATGAAAACACAGTGCACGTAGGCCCATGGCCCCGGCCACCCACCGCGGGCTGGGATGCATACGGAGGACACAGCCGCACCTTTCCACTCTGCAGCTCTTGGAGAAACTCATTTACAACTGACTCTATGAGGACCCCTAACTGTGTGGGGTCTCAGCGAAAAGGGGCAAAGGAAATCCGGGCCAGACGTCTTCTGGGGCAGCTTCTCAAGGCTGCAGCAGCAGCAGCTCAGCCATGGTCTGCACCCCAGGGCCCAGGCCTGGCGCCTCTGTCCTGGGGGCCGTGCCCACCCAGCCTCGGCCTGTACCCTTCAATGGTGCCCCTGCTCCTCCCACCCCAGGGTGCTCCAGGTTCTTCAAATCCATCAGAAGCTCTACACCCCAGAGGTCGCGAGACCTGGCTGCCAGTTGCGCCCCAGAGCCCTGACGTGTCTCAAGTTCCCAGGGACTGGGGTACGGATGCAGAGCCACACCAGGGAAGCACCAGATCCTTCCAGTACCCAGTGGACACAGAGCTGAGCTCTGAGGGACCCTCAGCAAAGCCCAGCACAGCTGACGCCGCATCAAAAGGAGGACACTCGGAGTAAACTGGAGACATGACGGGGACAGGGCCCGACTGTCAGCCTAGCTGCCGGTCACGCCTGCCAGGTCACCCTGGCCTGTCTCCCCTCTCCGATGCGGCCTTGAGCTCAGCTGCACAGGTTCCCAGCCCTGCGCCCTGCAGCTGGGCAAGCCTGGCCTCGTTACCTACCTTCTCTGTCCTCATCTACACCCCAACACGCCTGCAGCCTCACTGAGACTCCCAGCTTGCGGGTGTCGCTGCTCCACTGTCACTGCCACTCTGTGTCCCAGCCTGGGTGCACTAGGCCCATTCCTCTACCTAGCCGCTGCTGTGGGTAGGTGAGTGGCACCCAGTAACCCCAGCTGAGCCCACCTGCGGATGCTGCAGACACCAGCGCCTCCCCATCCCTCCTGGTACAGCTGGTGGCCAGGGCCACATTCCTCACCTCTTGCTGCACTGTCTCAGGGGGCCCACGGCCACTTAGTTTCAAATTGCAAGTGCCCAGACCATGGACCATGCACCTTCTACCCAATCAGGACTAAAGCCAGCACCTCCTCTTCCGGGCCTTCCCCGCTCTCTGTGACCCGAGCTCCCGGAGGGTGGGGCCTCAGGTTCTGGGCTCCTTGCTGTCCGTGGCCCCCAGTAAACATTTTCAGGAGCAATCAGTGAAATTCCACAAAGTAGACACGTCTGGCAGGTGGAGGGGACCATGAAAGACTCCCTTTACCCACAGGTTTGCTCTCTGTTACCAGCAATTAGCCACCATCCAAAAATAACAGAAAACTCCATAACCAACTCTGAACTTTCATTACGGTGTATTGTTAGGTTTGTTCTATTTTGTTAATTATTGCCCAAGTGAGAAGATAAACCTTACCACAGGTACCGGTCTCTACAGGATTCAGCAGGGTCCAGCCCCAGGCATCCGCTGGGAGTCTTGGCAAGTGACCCCCTCGGATAAGGGCAGCTTGTCGTACAGGGTACCTCTCTGTCGGGAGCCCAAGATACAGTGTCACCTGCTGGGCCCTGGAGATACTGGCCCTGTGGCTGGGATCCGTGGGGCCTGGGAGGTGAGGGACATGCAGAATGGTCTGGTCTGGATGGGACAAAGAGGCCATGCGGTCACACAGGACAGTGCCTCTCCTGCAGCGAGGCGGGCGGTGCCCAGCCACCCTGCCGTGACACGGGCCCTCCCAGCCCCGCACAGGACACAGGATACGGGACACCACAGGGCATCCTGGGCACACCCAACCCAAAACACAGGCCGACAGGTACGACAACGACCTAAAGACAAGGCGGCACGTTCCAACACAGGGTCAGAGAGACAGTGGGCAGGCCCAGGCCCAGCTGGGATGGGCTCCTTCCTGCCAACAGAGGGTACTGTCACAGCTCCACGTCGCCCGACAGATCTGCCACCCAACAGAAGAAATCCAGGTCCTCCGAGAAGACAGGGTGCAAGTGCAGAGTGGGACCGGCAGAGGACCCACAGGCTCCACCCAGGCCAGAGACGGACGACCCACACTACAGCCCCGAGCCCCACTGTTACTGCAACGCGCCAACACACAATTAAACCTGAACGTGCGATGCTCAACCGTGAGCCATCGGGCCAGCACAGTGACAGAGGGGGCTCTGCACCCCTGCCAAGCACAAGAGCCACAGGCCACCACACTGGTCTAGGCACTGACTGCCTCCTGGGTGACACCCCTGCCGTGGGCTGACGCTGCTACGGAGCTCCGAGGCCCTCGCCTCCTCCGACTGTGGAAGGGAAGGAAGCGTATCACAGAGGATCAGCAATTACTGACCCTTGGATTGCCTCGTGGAAGCCAAAGCTCCATTACCAACTTGCACAGGCCCATGGGTGCCCTGTGTAAACTGAGACAGCAGGAGACCTGACAGCCCCACCTGCACGTCTGGGGGCTGCCCAGGGCCCATCCTCACACCGACCTCCTCCCCAGCCTTCTTTTTAGTTTTCGGGCAGGTCTCACTAGGTCACGCAGAGCTTTGACTCAAACTTTTGACCCTCCTGCCTCAGCCTCCCACCATGCTGGCAGAGATGTCTCCTTTAAGGTTACCTGCTCTGTTATGAGAGTAATTCCACAAAACGGCACTGAAAATAGAGAAGTATGGACAGAGGAGAGACCTACAGCTTCCCTCCCCCCCAACACACACTTTCACACACATGCTTGCACATGCAATGGTACATTCTCATTCAGTTTCATTCACACTCATACTTACTCATTCACACTCTGATACACTTCCACACATAGGCCATCTCACTCGCACAAACACCTCCAAGTCTGTTCTATCCCACACTGTCGAGCACACTCACACTCACACACTTGCTCATACTGCACTGACACACACGCACTCACACTCCTCACCATTCCCAGTGGCAGTTTTGCTGTCTCCAATCACAGCGGTGTTGACGACACAGGTGTGTGACGCCTTGGGCCTTCCAGGCACAAGCGCCCACAGGTGAGCCTGCACACGGGACCACATGGCAGAGCGCAGGGCACAGCTGACACCTCCCCACACACTCAGGCTCACCTTCTAGCACAAGCCCTGAACTGCTCCATGAAGTCATGGCGTGCGCTGGGGCGGGCCTGGGGCTCTCAGATGAACTTTTTATCATGGAGTACGTCAAAGGAACACACAGGTGGCCAGAATAGAACACGAACCCCGGAAACTCTCACCCAGTCCCCACCTGCTCCGCCCACATACAACCCCTCCGGCCCCGTACTGACCCCCACATGCCTCAGACATCTCACGGCAAATGCTCTGTATTTATCACCAAGGAGTGAGATGGTGCCGACATGGCCACCCTGCTGTCAGTGAGGGGCCCCTTGAAACGGCCTTTCGCCCAGCCGAAGCCCACTGGTCTCACACAGACCTCATTCTGAAGGCAGCCATCAGGCATGGATCGAATCAGACCAAGAGCTCTGAGCCAGAGTTTATCCAAGCCCACAATCTCGGGGAACCACTTTGCAGTGACCCGGAGGCAGGGTACAGTGGCTGCCCTCATTGGCATCACCTCTGAATTTACAGCAAATGGCAGGCCTGTGGTATCGAGGGACACACGGGCCCTACAGGAGGCGGCTGTGAGGCTGCTCTCTAGGCCACTGGGGCGGGTGCTGGGCAGCAGACATGGCCTGGTGTGGACAGCACAGATGCACTCTGGGAGCATCACGGGAGCTCCAGAGCCACAGAAGGCACAGCAGCCACTCTGTTCACCCCAAAGATCACATTCCCTGGCACCGCTGAAATACCCTTGGGGCTCCAGGGAAGACCCTTGGTCACCCATCCTCCACAGGGGTCAGTAGACACCACCTCCCGACAAATCTCCACCCACTCCCGGGTTCCCTCAGCACAGCGTTATCACACTGAGTGGCCAGCACTCCACCCCTGGCCAGACGCACGTATGAGCTTGCCTAACCAGCCCAGCTCTTGGGCCACACCTAAGTCATCCGGGGAAGCCACAGCCTTCAATGGAGATGGCACAGGCCTGGCTGTACCTGCCACGCAAGGGGGAGACGGTACCCTCCCCGAGGGCTTCTGCCTAACTCCTGCTCACCTCCACTCCTCCTCCTGCAACCGTCTGCTGCTCAAGAAACAACAGCCCCAGCTGGGAACTGCAGACAGCAGACCGTCTGCCCGTGAGTCCCCGGGATGGGCAGCACCAACACCTGCCATCCTAGGAAGAGCCTCAGAGCCAGGACATGGAACGGGAAGCCTGAGGAGGGGACTTTGAGGTACTCTGTGATCCACCGTGCAGCTTCCAGAGAGTCCCTGAAACCAAGCAAATTCTCAACATGAAGGGGAGTTGACTGTAGATTACAAGCAGACTGGAACTCCCTTCCAGGGCAAGGCAGGGCTAAGCCAGAGACCGAGAGGATGCCCCCAGAGAGGACCCAGGTCCAGCTCCAGACACCATCGAAGCTAAGCGAGTCAGGACACTGCAGCCCACCCAGCCCACCCTGGGCAGGCCCCTGCAGAACACAGCACAGGAATGGAGAGTGCCATTGATCTTCACAATGCATTATTGATTGTGCTCTTGCACTGGCACCAGCAGCCTTCTCTCCCTCTCCCCCAAACCAGCCATTAGCATGCTTTCCAAGCACTGGCCACACACCCAGGCCCAGCACAAGGCAGCAGGCTCCAAGTAACATCTGTCCTGGGCACTCCACTTGGAGTGACTGTCTGCAAGTGGATGATGTCACCCAGGTCATCTCCACAGCCCATTCCCACCGGACAGCAGCGGCAGTGTGGACAGTGCCACGCAGGACCCCAGAACATGGGCAGAACCCCAGCCCAGAACCCCACCCATCCAGGCAGGCTCCTCACTTGTGCGCTGATCAGGACAGAGGGCTGGTAAGCAGCCCACACAGAGGCAGCCAGAGGCCCCACTTCAGCGTGTGAAAAGCCCAGCCCAGGCAGAGCCCCAACTGACTACCAGCTGGAACTCAGGGTCTCCCTGCAAGATGCAGGAGAGGGGCCCGGGCAGGTGTTCCTGGTACCCCCGTTTTCATTTCTCTACTCATCCCACTGTGTAGGCCACACACACATTCATCAGCCAGAGGGTCTGGTCTTCCAGGGGGCCCCCTAAACACAGGACACCCCGGCACCCTCCCCTACCCTCCCTGTGGCCACTGACCAGCCAGCTTTCTTGTCTTCAGCCAACGATCATCAGGACATGATGTGCACAGACACCAACGGTCCAAGTGACAATCAGGGCATTATTTCCTGCACCGGGCTCTTCCCAGGCCCTGGCCCCTGCTGCCAGTTTCTGGGACACAGTAAACATTCCCAAATAACCTTTCTGGGCAGCCTGGGGCCAGGCCCCAGGCCTGGGGCACAACTGAAGTGACAGGCCACTGGTGTCATTTCACCCCCACGAAAAGGAAACTTACATCTGGTGGCACCCAGTGCGACTGGAAAAACGCCCATCAGCAGGGTCAGATGGCCGGTCACAGGCCCCGGGTCCAGTAAGGGCCTCGCCACCCACGGCCGGGGATGTGCTCGACCCAAGAGTGAGATTTCAAAACACTGACTACACGGGCCAGTGCTCCAGACAGGCGGGACCGGCCTCCGTCACAGGCCTCATTCTAGGCTCCGACTACAGCCCCCTGTGCACCCGCATACACACCCCAAAACACGAAAGGAGGCCGGTGAGGACAACTCCAGCCAGACGCTCCCCGCGAGTCTTCAGTAGCAATCCCGGGAGACCCGGCCCCTAGCAGCTCGCCAAGCCGGGGCAACAGGTGCAGCCCGGCTAAGGCCCGCGGTTCCGGGCGGTTCGAGACCGCGGCAGCCCGAAGCCCGAAGGCAGCCGAGGCCTGCAGCGCCCCTGGCCTCGGGCCGGGCACCGGCGCGCCAGCGACCTCCCTCCCCACCTGTCTGAGTGCGCGGCGCGGGCCGGGGCGCGGAGGCCGCGGCCTCCGGGACGAATCAGCAGCCGGCGGCCGGGCCTGAGCCCGAGTGCGCTGGGCCGGACCGAGCCGACCTGCGGGCCCGGCCCGAGCGCCGCCCCTCGCCGCCCCGCCTCCGGGAGCCACCTGCGTGCGGGCGGGCGCGCACCCGGGCCGGGGCCAGGCCGGGCCGGGCCGGGTCGGGTCAGGGAGGACGCTCCGGGGGCGTCCGGGGGCGGCGGAGCCGGGAGGACCCGCGAGGACCCGGGGAGACCCGGGAGGACCGCGAGGGCCGCGGGCCGGGCCTCGAGCAGGGGCCGGCGAGGGCGCGGGCCGGGAGGGGGCGCCGAGCTCCCGCCCCGCCACCTGCCCGCCGCCCGCTCACCTGGGCGCGTCCTCCGCGGGCGGTCCGGGGCGGCGGGGGCGGCCGGGCGCGGGCTCGGGCGCGGACGAAGGCTCGGCGCGCGGGGATGCTGCGGCGCCAGGGCGCGGGCGCCGGCGCGGGGCGGAGGGGCGGTGCGCGCGCAGGCCCCGCCCCGGCCCCGCCCCTTTCGCCGCCCCTCCCCCACCCGGCTTCCCTCCCTCCTCTTCCCCTCCCCTTGCTTCACCTCCCTGAGACTGCTCCCCCCTGCTCCCCGCTACTCCCAGCC